>JAEQBH010007469.1:0-165927 GCA_016808115.1 Tetrastigma voinierianum | reverse complement strand
TGAAGGTTGTTTGTTAGTTTCTATGATTCACGGCTTGTGTTTCTAGTTACATTCTCATAACGTGTGTTTCAGTTTATGTTATTGAGTTTTTTACATTATTTATTTTATTGTATTTGTGAATTATTTAGTTATTTTGTTCTATCACAGTCCATCAGTTAACATAAAATATTGCAATGTGTTGGTGATATTTTCCAATATATTGAGTTTTGGAGGGGCCCGATACAATAGTTCCTTTGAATACTGCTATTTCAGTAATTTATCAGGAATTTCTCTGTGGTCAAATACCCTCAAAATTGTTGCAGTACCTGGACCCAAACCTATGCAAAATGCCCGAACACAACCTTAGTTATGGGCTAACTCTAACCTTATGCTATACTTAGGCATCAAAACAAATATATGCTAAAATGCATCACAAAAACAAATATTAAAAGAATATTTTAATTAACAAATTAATTCACACCATTGCTTCTTTCTTACAAAAAACAAATAAATTTTAATTATTTTATTTTTAAAATTCGTTTAATTGATCCCTATTAATTACAAAAATTATAGTGTTTAATTTTTTTGACAGATGTCATATATCATTTATAAATTAATTAATATTAAAAAATATACTTATACTATTACTTATATTATAACATTAAATATAATTGAATTATAATAATATTTTGGTGCTAAAGGGTCATCAAAACGTAACAATTGATATTTAATGAAATCAAATATTTCATGTTAATGCATCATATTGAGGCCATGACTGATAGTAAGACTTAATTTATCAGGTTCAGACTTTTGGTCCAAGATATATGAAATGGTATTCACTATAGTTCTTCAAGATGTATGCTATCCACCAGATTACAGTGTAGTGGGACAACTTTATGACTCAAGCAACTTGGTGTCTTTTTATAAATAAGAGCTTATACCTTTATTTTTACAACTTCACCTTCTAGGCTTTCCATTATGAACTGTATGCATACAGATTTCCATGTGAATATCCTCTGGAGACTGACTTCATGCTAGCACCATCCATCCTTTTAAGAATATACTAAATTCTTTTTAGTTTCCTCTGAATTGGCATAAATGACATTCTCAAGGCTGAGTCAGATATTTGTTACACTTTAATGTTAGAGACCAGTGGTTAATAGTGTATATGAACTCAGGAACAAACTAGATTTAACCCTCCTTGTTACCTGTTTTCACTCACCTGAGTGTTGTGCACGATCATGTATGCTCATTCATTAACTTCCCAAATTTTTAATATCAAAGTTTGTTGATCATTTATTCGGATTATGCATTTCAGAGTTTGTTGAACATTTGGTCAAATCCTCATGTATAAAACTAACATTTATAGATTGGGGGAAGAACATAGGGTTCTTGGTTGAGCAACTATAATTGTTTTTCAGGTTCCAATACCATGAGAGATTAGGGTGTTTGAGTGGTTTAGGATTTTTCATGGGTATTCAACCTATAATTTTTATTTATTTTTTATTTTTTATTTTTTATTTATATTTGTATGGATATGGTTCAACCTTTATATTTTTTTATCCAGTGATATTTGTCATTTTCAATATAGAAGTTGATTCATGCTTGCCTGGTTGTGATTTGTTCAGGTAAAGAGTTTAACACAAGATATACAATTGATATTAGATTCCCTGAGAACTTCAACTTCTGTGGAAGTGCAGGTAATGTTTAAGATTTAAAATTATCCATCATATGCATTTTTGATTTGATTGACAGATTTTAACTAGTGAACCTTAAATCTTTATGACAATTTCTGTAAGACACGTTGCGTTGAACACATTAGTTTGGAAAAAATTTCAACAAAGTGGTTTTCTCATTTGCAGGGCGACAAAGTGAGGAGGCGTAACGACTGGAATAAATGGTTGCTGAAATCTGCCAGGTTTCATGCTGACTTGGGCTTACAATCCTCTGGTGGATTGACCTATGGTACATTGGTATCCTCTCTCCAGAAGGTCACAGTGGAGGAAGGGAGTGCTAACCAGAACAGCTTGAAGGGTGAAACCGAAGCTCATGCTGATGCTGTTTTGGGTAGGGCTGAGGAGTTTACCGGTGAATCACTATGCAATGGAAGGGTACAGACGCTTTCTCAAGCTGGAGCTGATCAATCTACGAGTTAGGTCTCAAGTATACCTCTATTTAGAGAAGAAAAACACATTCAAAAAATGGAAAAAAAAGAAAAATAAAAAAGATATAAAAGCCAAGAAGAAAAAAAAAGAAGAAAAGCAGGATAATTCACTGTTTCCTGAAAGGTTTATGGGAATGGGGCTTGGCTACTGGTATAGGAGGTGTGGGGTGGGGATGCCTTCCATTTTCTCTGAGTGAAACAGGAAAAAAAATAATGAATATCTAGTATATTTAACAGAGAAAAAGGGGAAACAGGAGGCAGAAAGAAGAGTTTAGACTATTGGGCATTATGAGATTATTGATTGTATAGTTTAGTTTTGGTGTGGAATATTATGTTTTTTTTTTTCCATTTATTGGTCATTTTTGGTGCCATGATTTGGGTTTTGCATTGACCGAAATTTTGAGTTGATTTTCTTTATAGTGTGGTTTCTCTAGTTATCCTTCTGAACTACACCACTAGGAGTAAATTTTGAATTCAGTGTAACAGCTTTGCTGTGTATTTATCTCTGGCTTTTTTGTTGCACTTGATTTAATGTATTTACTTTTGACTAGTGAAAAATTTAGGGTGTTAATATATATAGATGCATGTATGTTGCCAAGATAGGATTTGAAGTTTCAGATGCAAGTCTTAGTAAATTCTGTTTATTTCCACCCTTTTTTTCTTTTATGTATTCTTTCATGTGGGTTTATATGGGAAGTTAGAAATTGGGATTAGAGTGATTAATTGGGAGAAATAGAACATTAAAAGATTGGCATCCAGGAGAGTATTCAGTACAGGTCCAAGGAGAATAAGAAAATGTGATTTTTTTAGTGGAGGCATGAGGGCTTGGATTCCTACATTCCATGAGACCACGTTGGTGGTCCATGACTCAGTATATTTCTCTTTGTATTTGGTTTTTTCTTTTATATTATGCGTATTTGATATGCTTTTGGTTTCATGAATGAAAAGCAAGGAATCTTGGACCTTTCTTTAGACTGTCAACTCAAAGGAGGGGTGGATCTTTGTTTTTATTCAAGTTACGAGTTTTGGTTGAGAGTTGTGGTTGGAGACTAAGGGCCTGTTTGGTTATGGTTATTGAAAACATGTTTGGTTTCCTTTTCTTTTTTTGTTTTGAAAAATGCAGAGAACAAATGTTGTTATGTGTTTTTCTAAACACTGTTCTCAAAAACAGTTTTCAAAAATAAGAATCAAATAGGTCTGTCTTAAGTTCTGAGTTAGTGGCCACTGGTGGAGGCTAGAGTGGGAGAGTAGCAGCTGGGTCAAAATAGACAGAGGTATCACGTACCACTTTTAGAAATAAGATTCAAACACAAAAGGAGGTCCCCCACCCCCATTTGTTGACATATAGAATGGTTATTTTTGTTTAGACAATTCTTCAACCCTTTGAAGATAGGAAGGGATATTTCTTTTGCAGACAATTCATATGTGAATGGGAAAGTGGATATGTGGTGACGGGCATCTAGATGCATATCGGTAGCTAAAAAAAGGCATTTCTTTCATGAACCTCTCCCTTTAATGTTCTTCTTATAGGGTGTCCTGCCTAGGTTCAAATATACAACCCGATGTTTACTTTCCCATATTAGAAAAGACCCTCTCATTTGTGACTTTTTGGATTTTTTTGTTGACTGAGTTAGATAGATTTTGGATCACATCCTTTAATTTATATACATCCGCAAATTGAAAGCCACTTTGCTTACATGTAAGTGGTGAGATTATTTTAAAACTATACCTCAATAATAATTTTATCATCCTGATCTTATTTAGTTTTAATAGTAGAAGTTAGAGATATCCACATGTCTAGTTCATGGTTAGAGCGTTTAACGTTTAAAGATAGGACATGGGAAGAAGAGGGAAGGAGAGGGGTTCGATTCTCGATAAAGGCGATCCTCTCCCAATGGGCTGACCTTTGTCATGAAACATGTGGCGCAGAGTGCGCACTCTGCACTATTGTACCGAAAATTCCATGCCCCCTTTTTTCTTCGTTTCCTTTTATGTTTCTTCGTTTATAATTTTCAAAAGAGAGAGTGAGATAGGACTTTTTATTTTGCCCTGGTTCATGGTCTTAAAAACTGTTTTAGAAAATAGTTTTGAAAACAGGTGAGAACAGAAAAAAAATGAAGGTTGCCTTTTTCTTATACAAGTTTTAGTGTTTATTTTTAGAACAAAGAACTGTTCTTAAAAATGGGAACCAAATAGGGCCTTAATATTCAAAGTGTTTTCTTTTGATTACATTTTTTTCTTAGAGTTGACAGTGGGTGACTACATAAGTAACTTACTTTTAATTCTTTTTTCCCATTATCTGATGATGGGATGGAAAGGTTTTTTTTATAGCTACGATTCCTTGTCCTGGTATATCCTTGGTGTCTTGAAGGTTCATAAAAGGTAATGGTCGATAGCATTGCTTGGAACTGGAGACTCTCTGTAGAATCTTCATGGTGGGGTACTTTGGGAAGCCTGGAACTTGGTTGTAAATTTATTCCCTCTTTCCCCTTTCCGATCTCCAATAGGTGGTACTTGATGTTAAAATAATCTCTTTTCGAACTGACCTAATTTTCATCTCTGTGTTTGTTCCCTTGTCCTTTTTTCTCCTTAAGCCAAGTCTTTTGGAGAGCTAATAAAGGCATGCAGGGACATTTAAATGGGAAAAAGGTTAGCTATGATTTAGAAACCTCCAATCATTTCGAATAAGTAAGAAGCAATTCAAAAGAGGGTGTGTGTCGTCCACTGGCCATTTCTACGTATGCTAATATATCTATCTAATCATAGGGCCTGAAATAATGGCATTAGATAAGCTACTTTATTCTCTTTCTTTTTTTTTTTTTTTTTGTTTCCTGCTGAGCTCTGAAGAAATCATGGCTAATCAGTGTCTGTTCCTTTTGTTAGACCAAAACAGTTTTTTAGGTGTAAACACTGAGTTTTTGGTCGACTTTGAACCTAAATTAAACTGAAACCCGATAATTATGTCGAATAAAATTTTGTGGGTTCATATTCTACTCCGTGAGAAGAATAATATAATATATTCACTTGCGCAAATTGAGTAAAAAATGAATGATAAAATAGGCTCTAAAGTGACTCTCTTGAAAGGTGAAAATAAAGGAAGTGTAATGTGGGATATGACATCATTCCCACGTTGAGTAAGAAGTTCCACATGGAGAAAATTTATTTAATAAAATAAATTAATTAAATTGGGCGTGAATTTTTTAATTCAAAATTAATTTTTTGGTACCCAATTGAAACATGAATTAATTTCGGTTATGCACTGCATCGGTTCGGTGTTACTTCCTTCTAGTCCGAAAGTTTGGGTTGTGGCTGTTCATGAAGAACAGTTAATTCAAAGGTGTTTACTACTTGTTTGAGGATTGTGTCTTTTAGCATTTCTGGGTTATGACCTTTAGAGTGGTGACTGTTCGAAAAATCACCAAGAAATCTATAAATACCCGTCATTCATTCTGAGTGGGATAAATTTATTCAAACATTAGGTCGCTTTTGGCATTAAGACGGACATTAGAGCGTACCATTTACGCGCATAAAGTCGTAGTGTTAGAGAATCGCAACCTGATTTTGGTTCGTTTAATAGAATAGATTGGGTCATGCTCATTGTTTGTAAGACAATTGTATCTTAGGAATGACAGCTCAATGATATAAGCACCTTGGTGAAACGAAATCATTTTAAAATAGTGTCAAACACTAGCCTTGATCTAATTGAAGTTCAATAACAGTTCCTGTTTTGCAATCGGGTTAGTATATAATTTGTTTAGACAAAATAATTATCCGGTTGCTGTAACTCTTTCGTATAAGGTTGTTACTGTTACTCTTTAGTGTATCTCTTTATTGTAACTCTTTACTATTACTGTTTTATTAGAATAAATCGTTTCTATGCAACTCTTTATTTGGTTCAAATCAGAATTTTCAACAAGTGATTTTACGATATTGGAAAACACCATTGAATTTCTACACAACACCTTTTCAGTTTTTTTCTTCTTCTTTCTGGGTTTTCATTTCTATTCATAGTAGTACCTGGTTGAAGACAAAACACAAAAACAGAGAGTGGGGGGGGGCACATCCTATTGCTCTCTATCTCGTCTCTTCTCTGTCAATGTTTACCATGTTGTCATGATTAGTCGACGACGGTGCAAGAGGATGTCTGTCTTACCCCTCAAAATCATCCACAACACTCATTTCATCCACCTCTCTCACCCTCATCATCTCCCATCCCTGACTCTTCATCTTCCCCCTGCAGAAAAACCATGGACGAAGTCTGGAAAGATTTGAGCCTCTCTACTCTTCATCACCACTCCATCAACAGACCTGATCCTTCCGGGGCTGCCGTTCCCTTCGCCTCTATATCTCCGCCTCCGCCTCCGCCTCCGCCGCCGCCGCACCCGCTGTTACCCCCTTTAATGTGTTGGCTGCTGCTTCTCCCTTATTACCTTCCTTCCGCAAGAAAAGGCCCAGATGAAGTGAGGATAATTCCGGCGATCGGCGGCGTAAGCGGCTTATCAAGAACAGGAGTCAGCTGCTCGATCCAGAGCTAGAAAACAGGTCTCCCTCTCCATCGATCCCATTTGGATCTTCTTTCATTTCCTTTTCTTTCTTGAGTTTAGTTTTATTGTTGTAAATCTTGATTCAATCATAGGTTTACTCTGCTCATTATTTATTGATCCAAAAACAATTCATCAATAATTAAATGACCCAATAATGCATTACAAAATAATTGCTTTATTGAAGCGATAAGAAGCATGCTCGATTCATAATGGATAAAATAACATCTGCTGTGGAATAAGGAATTGTTGATTTATCCAGTATCCTAAATTTGCGAATGCTTAGTCGAAAAATTAAGGCGCTTGTTTGATAAAAGCTTGTGAAAATGTTGAGCCATTGAAAATGAAATTTTGATAGTTTCAGGCCCTAATATGTTTGATAACAAAATTTTAGGAAAATTTCTTAATTGAAAATTTTTAAATGAAAAAATTGTTGAAAATTATAAGTAGGTAAAGAGCACTACTTAGCGTGGAATGTAGAATACGGTCAATAAAAAAAATTTAAATGAAAATAAATTGGATCAAAAAACCCTTATAAATAATATAATATTTTACAAATATATCTTGGTTAGTTTGGATAGTTTTAAAAAGTTTAGATTCTATTGGTTATTTTTTAAATATATTTATGTCTTTTTTTGGATGATATTATTAAGAATAAATATTTTTACATATTTTTTAAACATGTTATTTACAATAATTAATAATTGTGAAGTAAAAAATAAAATATTCATTAAAAACTCTATTTATTTTAGATAATATATATAATTTAATGATAATAAGGGTAAATATAAAATCTACATGGTACCCCCGGTATTAAACGATTCTGATTATCAAAGCAATATATTTATCTTTGCGTTTAATTGTTAGTAAGCTTATCGAAACTGAAGTTTTACAGTATAGATTCAATACTTATGAAATTAATGACTTAATTTTTAATGACTTTATTTTTGTGCTTAATTTTTTAATTTTTATCAGCAGTACAGATTGAAGATAATTTTCCTTATACGAGGTGTGTTCACCCCACCGCCTAAGATTGAAGATAATTTATTCCTTATATTTGAAAGTGTATTCACCAAACATGGAAGTAAGAACTACATTTGCTTATATATATAAAGGCGTAAGTGAACAGATAAGCTTTGGTGAGAATACAAAGGAAGAAAGATAGAACCATGGTCCATATCTAGATTAATATTAGCGTCTAAAACCCAATGGCCATTAAATTATATATATGATATTACAATTAAGGGTATGTGGTATATATAATCAGATTAGTAAATTTATCTAACACTCTCTCAATTGGAAGACATAATCATAACTCAAATGTTTCATAATAATTATATAGCCATAACCAATAATATACAATTAACACACAAAGGGGATGAATAAATCATATACATAATTAAATATTCACTAATCAAAATCGCCAAACTCAAATAAGCTAACAAGAGCTTTGTATAATCATGCTCTGATTAATACAACTGAGAGGATGCATGTCATTACATAATTAGGCGCTACTTATAATCTAGAAGCATTTCAATGACAAATGTATTAATTCAATAGAAAGAGAAAACATAATTCTATCATTCATCTTGTCAAAACGACACAAAATCATAAGATAATGACAAACGTCAAAAATAAGTATAATAACGAAAAAGCGTGAGTTTTCGCACAAAATATATGAAAGGCCAGCTCCCACTAAAACAAAGATTAGGCTCTAACAATCAAAGTGGTGGCGTGTTAATGGAAACACCTGAATAAGTGACTTTTTAGTTAGTAAGTGCGACATGCTAGTCGTAGGCGTGTGCTCAAGCGAAATGAGGGACTCTTACAACTTTCTCTTTTCACAAACTTTACGTGTGTGCTTGGAGCGAAATTAACTCTAGTGTTCACTGAAAGATACAATTCTTTTGGAATTATCCTGCAGAACAATTTCAGCGGTCTAGAAATTGAGTGAACAATCTCTAAAGCCGAAATGAAGTTCCGCAACTATATTGCATGACAAGTAGCCTCATAACACGTCACATACTCTACCTTCATAGTAGAAGAAGGCTGTAAATTAATACATGACATTTTCCATGAGACAACTTCTTCAATATCGTAAAGATATAGCAGGAAGTGGACTTTTTATCATCCACATTAGCTGCATAATCAGATGCCTAAAAGACCAACCACCCGAAAGGTGTCGGTGCGATATATCAACATGAGGTCCTTGGTAGATACGTTAAAACTTTCTTAGTAGCTTCGATGGCTGACCCGGGATCGCATCAGAATGCCTGCCCCACCATGTGACCTGAAAGCGATATTAGGACGTGTGCATACTTGAGCATACGTGGGCTACCTGGCGAAGAATAAGAGATTGCTTTCATCTGATCTCTCACAATATCATTTTGGGGACATTGGCATTTGGAAAATCTGTCACCCTTTATAATTGGTGCCTTACCAGAAGAACATGATTGCATATTAAACATTTTTAGAATCGTTGATATATAGTTGAAACAATCTTAGAATGTCACGCTAAGTCTATCCTTGAAATATCGTATACCCAGAGACATAAGATGCTTCCCCAAATCCTTCATATCAAAGTAAACAAACAATAATTGTTTGTCTGTCCAGCCAGTCAATATCATTGGTTGTGAGCAAATATAAATCTGACATATCAAAATTAAGAATATGCATTTCTTACATTTGACTTTCATATATATGCATTGATCGCGATATTTCTCCTTAAAACCCATTGGTGGTGACAACTTCATCAAACTACGAGATACCAGCACTTTAGAAGGCACAGCAGCCTTAAATGGATTTATAGAGTTTACAAACCATATGTCGAAACTTGATAGGTTGAGACATACAATATAAGCATCCTCAACTAAGTCTCCATTCAAGAAAGTTGTCATCACATCCATTTGATGCAACTCTAAATCAAAATGAGCAACTATAGCCATAATAATGTCTAAGGAGTCTTTAGTGGACACGAGAGAGAAGGTTTCCTTAAAATTAATACTTTCTCGTTAACTGTAAACCTTAGCCACTAATCTTTCTTTATATCTCTCTACCTGTCCCTTGGCATCGCGCTTGGTCTTGAATACCCAATTGCACCCAATAGGTCTGCAGCCATATGGCAAATCTACCAAGCTCCACACTTTATTCTTTGACATGGAAGTCATCCCATCTTTCATTCATCGATCTGGAAGTTGGATTGAGGACTAACAATAGCTTCTTTGTAGGTATTCGGATTTGATACATCACCCAAATCATACTCATGCTCCTATAAGTAGACAATATAGTCATTTGAAATTGAGGGCCCTCTACAGGCCCTCCTCACGATCTCGAGGTATATCCATGCATTTGCATCTAGGACCCCGCTAGATCTACATTTGAGGCTACTGGATCTACAACCTCAATTGGTTCATCATCGGTAGTGGCTATTAGATGCTGGTTAACAACATGGCTATAGATCGGAGCGGAAGCAATATGCACATGAATAAAAACTAGGTGTTCCTTGAACACAATTTCTCTTGGCATTTGGCTTATACCAATATGATCCTCAAAATAGATAGCTTGATCTGACTCAATCACTCTAGTGGTGTGTGACAAGCAATAAAACCTAGAACCTCTTGATCTCACACAATAACCAATAAAATACCCACTAATAGTTTTTTAATCAAGTTTTGCAGTTGCGAGTTGTGCGAATTACATTCCGCCTTGCATTGAACATGGGAAGTGACGAAGACTAAGCTTCTTTGTGACCGTAGCTCATAGGTCTGGAATAAGACTTACTAGGCCTTGATTCAAAATATAATTTGTAGTTTTCAAAGCTTCACCCACTTCTGCAGACTGGGTAGTGAGGAATTAACAAGGATACATCGCACCATATCAAGAAGCGTGCAATTTCTCCTCTCCCTAATCCAATTTTGTTGAGGGGTACTAGACATTGTATCACGAGCATAATTACCGTGTCACGAAGGTGCCACTTAAATGAAATTACAGGGTTCGTCATGTCTCATCATGCTCCTAATGGTCTCATGGCCTGCAATGGAATGAACCCTTTTGATATTAACCCAAAGCTGTTGGAGCTAACTTTGGCTTGGAAAACAGCCTCCAAAGATTCAGACTTCTCATGAATGAGGTCGACAAAACCATAATGGGAATAATTATTAATGAATGTGATGAAATATTTATAACCACCCATAGCAAGAGGAGTGAATGACCCACAAATATCTGTATGAATAACCTCGAGCAACTTAGTGCATCTATCAATCTAGGCATTCTGCTTGAGTGGATTCGTTCACCTTTGATGCAATCTACACAGGGTATCAAAATCTGAGAAATCAAGATCTAGAAGAATTTCATCTTTAATTAATCTCTTCATTCTCTATCTAGAAATATGACTCAAACGCTTGTGCAATAAAGTAGAAGACTATCAGTATAAATCTCAGGCGTTTGGAGCTACTAGTAATATATGATGGTGAAATAGAAGACAAGCGAACTGACTCAATAATATAAAGACTCCCACGAAGTACTTCAGTGCCAATTAATAGTGAATCTCGGTACAGTTTAACTTTTCTAGTTAAAAAAAAAAAGAAACTATATCCAAGTCTATCCAAAATAGGTAATGATATCAAATTTCTCTTGATCAAGGGTATATACGTCACATCATGTAATTCCAAAAAATTTCCTGTACTAATTTGTAATCTAACAACTCTAGAAATCCAACTTGGACTCTTATCTAGTCTCCATGTACACATCTTGCTCCAGCTGATTGGGTACTTACGCTTATCATCGCTTGCATAGAATTGCAAGCGTGAATGGTAGCACCACTATCTAACCACCAAGTATCATATGATACATCAATGTTATTAGATTAAAAACAAACATTCACCCAATAATTATCAGATAGCTCATTTTTCTCATTCTTGTAATTAATCTAATTGAGTTTCATGATGGCAAGAAGCGGAAGTGAAAACTCAAAATTTGAAAAATAAAT
Organism: Tetrastigma voinierianum; assembly: GCA_016808115.1. Lineage (NCBI taxonomy): Eukaryota > Viridiplantae > Streptophyta > Magnoliopsida > Vitales > Vitaceae > Tetrastigma > Tetrastigma voinierianum. The sequence goes on along the minus strand of JAEQBH010007469.1, from coordinate 154,256 downwards.
AAGAAGCGATGTCAAAAATACATGTAAAACAAAGATATGCGAATTCTTTGTTAATAACCCGACATCAAATGACCCGCAAAATGGTCGCAAATGCTAAAGTCTATATAATACGAAAAATTTATTCTGCGTATGAAGCGATTAAGTAATTAATCGCTGACGAATCGTCCGATTTTCCATCGATGGGGTATTAAAATTGTGCGATTCATAACACCTAATGAAATTTTTCACAAAACTAAAAGCGTCTAAGATAATAAAATCGTCGATAGGGCGAAACGTATTAGTATGGATCTTAGAAAAATTGATGTGCAAGACGAGAGAAATAATAACTATAACATAAATTTCAAGAATATCCGATATGCTCAAACTCACGAGAGGTAAGTTCTTAAGCATTCAATATTTATCAATTTTATTCAAATGCAAAAAAATAATTTTATTTATAATATGATGTTATTAATAATCCCAAATAGCATAAACATAAATTGTAAAAGCAATGTGTGAAAAAAAAAAAGAGGCAAATTAGTGCATATTAGTTAGATACAATAAATCTAAATTATGCCAAAATGCAATTTCCCAATAATTTAATAAATAAATAATAAAACGATAATTTCTATTAGAAATCCGGTAATCCACCGGCAAAAGAATTTTTCACAACAAAAAATCCATTATGTTATATCCAATCATGATATAGAATAAAATATTTAAAAAAACTCTTAGGAAATCAGATGCATCTCTGTCATTGCCATTAATACCAATCAAATTCAAAATTAATAAAAAAAATTCCACCAGAAATCTCAAGGAAATATGTCCTTAATTACAGAAGAATGATTACGTCAAAGTGAAATAACAAATAAAAAGACACCCCTTTCTTTTAATGTTTGGTTCTTGAGAATAATTAGTAATCGTCATTCAGGTCGATTAAGCAAATAGAAAAAAAAAAAAAAAGCTCATGGTTAAACTTTTGGAAAATAAAATGCAAACAAACTTCATGGTTCCAAACCGATAACAAAAAAGGAACAGATTCAATTAAAAAAAAAATTGATAGCTTCAATGTTAAATAAAGTTGATCTGTTACCAATTATTAATTATTTTATAAAATCAAAAATATTTATTAATCCAAAAAAATAATTGATTAATAATCAAAGGATCCAATAAATATTATAAAATAATAACTTTATTAAAATAATAAAGTATATTAATTTGTACTGGATAGATAACATATCTGACGTGGATCCGGAATTATTGATTATCATTAATCTCTCAAATTTGTAAATAACAAAATAAAAAAATATTAGGGTTGAAAATAGTTCTTTCATTATCTCCAAAGTATGTTTTACCAACCTTTATAAAATTTTAGAACTTTATTTACTTATATATATAAAGCATAAGAGAACAATTAGACTTTAATCCAATGGGCTTACCAAAACACAAAAGAAGATAGAACATAGGTCCATAGCTAGTTAATATTAAACAATTCTAAAAATGACCTATAATTAAAATACATAATATTATAATTAAAATTATAATATAATTATGTCTTGATTAAATAGATAAATCTACGGGGCCTCAACTGCACCCTTTTGAAGGAAGAAATAAGAATGTCCCATAGCACACAGGCTACTACTGCCTCTGACCTTCCCCATGGGCAATGCATCTCCATCCAGAAACGGCACTTACATTCTGATCTGCTGGGGATATTTTGCTATTTACATTCTTCTTTTAATATCCATATCTTATGTTTTTTGTCTCTGGGCATCATGTTATGATCCTTTTCTTTCTTCTCTCTCTCTCAATGGGGTGTAGACTTTTAGTACTGTTGTTGTAGCCATATAAAGAAATTGCAAGTATGCAGATACAACATATTGCCTGCTGCTGTCACCTTCTTTTTCCCAATCTTATTCACCCCCAACTCCTATATTAATCGTTTCCTCCTCCATCTTCTTCTTTTTTTTTTTAAAACTCTTGTGATTAGTATAGTTGGTTTTCCTTTATGATGGTCCCTTCTTTTGGTTTGTCCTCATATTTTCCCTTCTTCTTTGAATCCAAGCAATGGTGAATGGTGACCACACACCTGGTTTCATGGAATGAGTTTTGCCCGAATGAATCTGAGGCAGCTAGCTACTACAACCACCTAGGACCAGAACCTCCACCACCGAGAGTGAGAGGGAGTGTTTGACTATATACAATGAAGATTTCTGTATTTCAAATAACAAAGGAAAATATGAACGGATGGTGGGGCTGGCAAAATTCGACTCACAAACACGACAAGAACATGATATGTTTTATGTGTTAGATAAATAATTTTATGAACTTAGCATAATCGGTTATTTATTTATATCTATAACTTTATGTCATTAATAAAGCTAAACATTTAAAAATGCTGTTGGATTACTTTGAAAATTTTATTTCTATCAAAGTCGAATATGAAAAATTTGATGACCCGTCTTTATTTTTCGTTTTCGAGAAAATCGTTTAAGTACTTGAATTTGGTTGAAAATAAAGAATAAGTGTCTAAATCAGGATTTTATAAAGCCCAATTTCTTAAAAATGAAGTTAATAAAAGCGATGAAAATGTGTTTAAAATGGAGTTCTTGTTAATTTTACCATTTGATTTTTAATATCTGATTTTGCTATTTATAGCTACACTTTTTACTTATAATTTGTTTTGCTTGCTTTTGGTAACACTAAGTCTAACTTAAACAACATACAGCATTTAGTTTCTATAAATGTTGAAAATAGTAGCCATTTTAACTTTGTTTTCAAAATTTGTTTTAAATGCTTGTGCATTAGTGCTTAGCATTTCATTTTTCGAAAAGTTTGAATAGAAAAAGCAAAAAAATTCCCCCTCCCTACCACTCTTCACGGGACCTTTACTATTTTATATTAGGGCACTTAGTCACACACTTATTATAAAACCCTGGTTGATCCATTAGACTAGAGAACCAAAAGCCTATTATGACTTGCGCAAACTATAAAAAGGCCTAGGACATGTAAACAATGGTATGTTGTATTTTGTGATCTAGGGTTTTCAAAAATAAGAGAATGATTTAAGAATAGTGTATCTATAGACACTACTTTTATGGTTATTTGTCTCACTGGAGTTCAGATTTGATTTATCAATGACTGCGTTTAGAGGTTAGTATAGTTTACGCTTTAAAAGAATTGTTATGTATGTTTTCGATCCGTATATCTTCTTCAAATATCTCTAACATTATATGGATTTGGGTTGAATATAATCGTGTTCGAATCAAATTTATGTTGACCCGTATAAATCATTTAATAAACATGTTATATTCGTGTCAATCCGCATAACATGAAATCGATTTGAATTGACCCGTTTAATTATTATGTTAATTAATATTTTAATAGGTTATTTGTGTTAAATATTGATTAATTAACTTTAATTTGTATTATTTTAAATGACCAAATTTAATGTAAGAGGAATACAATTTAAATATGGAAAATATGAGAAATAAAACTGTAGGACTTTTCATTATTTCAATGTAATAGGAACAATAGAAGGGACAAATTGTACAAAGGGACATTTTCAATGACTTTGGTTTTATTTTATATGCAAATTAAGGAGATAAATATTATTTCTTAGGTTATACTCTTAACCCAATCACATAAATAAGCAAAAACAAATAAATAATATAAGATTTTTAATGTGGTTGAGCGATCCCTACATCTATATGCACCAACACTAAAAAAAAAATCTACCAATCAAAATGAATAAAGAATGTAACAATCCAACAAAGTAAGAAAACTGATTTAAGCTTCACAATTCAACAACTAAGGTTTTGTTCCGAAAGTACTAATGAAAAAAAAAAATAGAGACGAAAATAAATAGAAAAGATAGAAGAAAATCAAATTTAGAGAGGAAATAATAAAAAGGTTTAGATTTAAATAATTAATTTCATATGTTTATTTCTCTTTATGAAGTTAAATTTAAAATATATAAAATTTTGAGAAATGTTGATTGTATTTTATTTTATTTTATATTTTTTACGATAAAACCAAATATGAAAAATAATTTTATTAATATTTTTGTTTTCGAAACACTTTTCATGTTCAAAAGGAACCTAAATGTATTATAAGGAAAAAGTGATGAATGAAGCTTCTTAAACACTCTCTATGTCAACTTAAAACTCATCACTAAGGCACTTGCTTAAGAGAGCAGGCTTTGTTTTTAGCATAATTGTCATCAAATTGCTACTTTCAAATAAATCATTGGATTTGTTTATTGTTGATGGCTTCATCTAGAATATTAGTACCTTTCTCTCTCATTATGTTTTCCTATCATATTCATTAAAGAAAAAGTTAAACTAAATTAAACTAATGATTATAAAAAAAGGATTGGGCTGCCTTTGGGAGACTTTATCAACAATTTATTTGATGTTATCTTCTCATAAAAGTAATTTAGATAAAAATTATAAGTGTTTAAAAGAACTTATAAAAATAACTTATGACCATCTTTATAAGTCATTTTTAATTTATTTTAATAATAATTAAAAAAAAAAAAGCTTATACAGAACTAAAAACTAATTATCTTAATGACAAAAATGTCCTTCTACAATTGAAAATACACTCCCATATCATAATTTTTTTTGTCGTTTCTGACTCTGTTCCTCCTCTTCTCGCTCGCGTTCTCATAGCCGTCGACGCTCCCTTCTGTCGGTCTCAGCATTCCAACGATGGCACTCCCCTTCCTCTCAGTCGCGGCATTCAGGCTGACACAATGTAGGCAGTGAGTTATCATTCAGCCGCCTCTCGACATTTTTTCAATAAGCCATCCTCTTTCAATTTTTTTTTTCAGAAAAATTAGAACTTTACTTGGATTGGATTTTTGGATGTTTTTTTTTTCCTTCTCTAGATTCTCTCCCTCCCCTGTAGTCTCTGACAGTCTGTAAATGTGTTTTTGTTTCTGTTTTGACTAACCTGACTTTGATTTTGTTTTGACTTTTGAGTATGTTTCTCTAATATTGAATCTGTGAATGTGGTTTCTGAATTATTTAATTGTGAATATGGCTAGTGAATTATTGGATTGTGTTTCTGAAATTGGAATTAGAATATTGGATTATAGATACAGCTTTTGGTTTTGAATTTATTGTGATTGGATTTGGTTTGTTGAACTATATTTCGAATCTCAAACTAAGGAAATGGATGGTTTACGTGCCTTACTGTTTAGGAAGTGAAAGCTGAACATGTAAGAAGGTGTTTGACAAAATCACAAGAGAGAAACTATAAATATAGAATAATAATATAGCACTTGCACATAATTTTCTTTATACTTGTGCATCCAATAAACATATTTGTATTTGAATTTAATTAAGAGAAGAAAATTAAAAAGGAATCGATGGAATTCAGAAATATATATCGGTTCTTACTGTTTTTATATTATATATTATATTAACAATGATCATCATATACTCTCATGCTTCTATATTCTCACTTATATGTTTCATTTTTTATTTAGAAAATCATTATCCATGCTGTTATTAGAATGAATTCAAACCAAGTTCAAGAGAAGAGAAATAATAGTGGTAGTGGGAAACAACACAAGACTGATTGGAATGAAAAATCATGACATATTTGTGAAGGTATGCGTAGAGCAAGTACAGGCTGGGAATAGGCCACACACTCACTTTAATAAAGTCAGGGTGGACAAATTTGATCAAGAATTTTAATGAGCAAACAAGATTATCTTATGAGTACAAACAAATGAAAAATAAATGGGATCTTTTGAGAAAAGAATGACAGTTATGGGCAAAACTTATTGGAAAGGAGACTGGTCTTGGATGGAATAACTCTAAACAAACTATTGCGGCAATCGAAGAATGGTGGGAGGCCAAGATTAAGGTAGTTTCATATTTGCATTGATATATATATATATATATATATATATATATATAAAACTTATTGGAAAGGCGGTCTTGGATGGAATAACTCTAAACAAACTGCGGCAATCGAAGGAATGGTGGGAGGCCAAGATTAAGGTAGTTTCATATTTTGATATATATATATATATATATATATATATATATATATATATATATATATGATGTTTGTATAATATTTAAGTGACTTTAAATTCATTTATGTCAAGATAGTCTTGAGGTTGCAAAGTTAAAAAAGAAGGGCCTAGAGAATTTTTTTTGAGATGGAGATCCTTTTTAAGGATACTGTGGTCACTAGTTTTGGTGCATGGGCACACTAGGGAACCTAGTAGAGGACGAAGAGAGAGTTGAAGCAAATGATGGATTAAACATGGATACACCTATGATTGAGGAAAGGGAAGAATACTAGGGGCTTAAAGAATTGGAAACCAACCTAAATCCTTATAGTCAAAGGTCGAAAAGAAAAAGGTTAGGAATAATAAGAGATAGTGGCCATCGAATGTGTGATCCAATTTGATCGCATATATAATTGAAAGTTTCAACGGTGAAGTTCCCTTTAACTAATCTGAGCGTAGTCATGTTCCTACATGGCGATTGCTTGGACATGCTTAAAGCATTGCTAGGGTTAGAGTATAGTAGTGAGATTCACATAATTGCTATAAGATTGATGAGAGCAAAAAGTCAAATGGGGAGACTTTTTTGTTCTCTGAATGACCACATTACTTTAGCTTAGTAGGATAAAGGCCACACTTTGGTTGATGTGTTTGGTCATTGATTTTATTTATAGTTTTTAACTTTATTAGACATATTATTGGTTTTGTTAACATTATATTTAGATTCTTTTTCTTTGAATTCTATTTGATGTTATTGTTATTTAAACTATGTTATTAGACATATTTTCAAGTTATGATGTTGTTCATTATTTATCCTTTTTTTTTTTATGATTATGAAAGTGAATAATGTTATTTTCATTTTTGGAAATTGTACAGGATGTCTACTACTAGTTCAAATGATACTACATCTGGGTTAGATAGTGAAGATTCATTTGACAATAACCACGTATCACATGTCAAAAGGAAAAAAAAAGAAAAGATTTTAATGCTTATGCTAATGCATGCTACAAACTATTCCTTGAATCATGTGATAAAGACTCCACGTAAGACTTCTACGTTGACAAGTCATGAATGAGTTCAAGAAATTATTAATAGACATGATGTTCATTGTTTTCAAATGTTTTAGAATAAAGGTAAAGATGTGTTTCCGCAGTTGTATGTGTTTTGCAATGCAAGTATGGTCTAAAGCCAATAAGAATGGGATTTCATGAACAAGTTGACATTTTGTTATGTCTTAGGACAACTAGGTTCAATTCATAATGCAGAAGAGAGATTTCAACATTATGGAGAAACTATTTCTAGACAATTTCACAGTGTCCTGAAGGCAATTTGTGGCCTTTTTAGGGGTATTATTAAGCCCATTGATCCTACTTTTAAAGATACTCCTTATCAAATTAGAAATGATGAACGATACTATCCTTATTTTAAGGATTGTGTTGGTGTTATAGATGGAACTTATGTGAAAATTATAGTCCCTAATGAACATCAAATTCGCACTTGTGAAAGGTACACAACAACTAATGTAATGGTTGCTTGTGATTTAAATTTGTGCTCCACATTTGTGCTAGTAGGATGGGAAGGTTATGTACATGATACTAGGATCTTTATGGATGCTTTATGCAAACCTAGCTTACATTTTCTTCATCCTCCTACAAGTTAGTAACATATTTCAAATTCTTATAATAAAGTTATCAACACACACACATAGATATGTTTCAGGTTAGTAACATATTGTAATTCTTGTATACCTTCTTTGTAGGTAAATATTACCTTGTTGATGCTAGATATCCTAACTTTACATGCTACTTGGGTCCCTACAAAACTACTAGGTATCATCTCCCTCATTTTAGATTAGGGCATTAAGCTAGGGAGAGAAATGAAGCGTTCAATTACTTACACTCGAGTCTTCAAAGCTCTATTGAACGATCATTTGGGTGTTGCAAAGCTAGATGGAAGATATTAGGCAATATGTCTCATTTCCCATTGAAAACTACGACTTACATTATTGTTGCTTGTATGACTTTGCACAATTTCATAAGAATGAATGGTACTTGTGATGAAGAATTTTGTTATTTATTGAGAATGTTGAATTAAACCACGATGTTGAGGTAGATGAAATATACTTGAAGATGTCACATTGGAGGAACCAAATCAAGAAAGTATTAGGCAAATGGAGCAAGTAAGAGAACGTATGAAACTAGATACCTAGATACATCTAGCTTTTATTTCATGTTTTTTATAGTACTTTAAGTATGCATCCAAGTAGCTAGTTTGGTTGTATACATGAGGAATCTTTACTTTGTTTTTAAATTTTAATCATGGTTTCGTGATATGTATAATGTTAATTTTTAGTTCTTTAGTTTTTATTCTTAGTTTTATGCTTTGAGGCTCTGTGAGATCTTTCCTCATACCACCTTTTAATGACCATGCTCATGACTATGGTTTGTTTATGGATAATTTTTAGGTAATATGTTATATGAAATATTGTATAATTTCTAGAAAAAAAAACATAATTATATTTTAAGTTCAAAAAATGTAAAGTAATTTGAGAATAATGAACAAAAGCATGTTGTAAAAAATAATCACTGAATTCTAGTGCGCCATTTAGAAAATAAGAAACAATACAAGAACTCACGCTTGAATCTCATGCGTCTTCTACTTTGTCAAAAAATAAAAGACAAGAAGCCACTCTTGAATGTCCAAAATAACATTTTTAAAGTTAAGCAGTATCTGTGTTCGATTTATAGAAATCATCCCAAAGATTTTAATGAAGAAAAACTTAGAGTATTTTAGTTTTATAATCTCTTTTATACGTATGGCCAAAGTGAAGAGGAGAGTATGATTCTATTAAGCTTCTATTTTTTTTTATCACCTAAAGTTACATATGAATGATAAATGTTTTTAGTATATAGTAAATCTTCTACTTTATTTATAATTTTTTTATCATGGTTTCATGATATATATACATAACGATATAATTTTTATTTTTAGTTTTGAATTTTTTAATTTTTAAATATTATGACTAGGGGTGGCAATTCGTGTCCATGGGTCGTGTCAATGTACGGATCGTGTCAATATTCGTCAACCCAAACTCGGCCACAGATATCGCGATGTCAACATTATTCTTAAAGGCCCAACCCATTTATTATTCGTGTTGGCGGGTTAACATGAATACTGCCCATTACAATTTGATTATTTAAAATAATAGAAATTTTCATGGTAATCATCCATGTTTTAACACAAATAACTATTAAATTTAACATGTTTATTAATTTTATTATTTAAAATAATGAATTATAAATGTAATCTATATTTAACACAAATAACCTATTAAATAGGTTAATTAATTAATATAATAATTCGCGGGTCAATTCGAGGTCAAATTAGAGTGTTGGCGAGGTCAACACGAATATAACCCATTTATCAAACATGTTAGTCGGGTCAACACAAATATGACCCAAACACGATTATACTCAATCCAAACTCGTAAAAATCGTGTTAGGTTTGTGTTGTGTCAAATTTTGTCAGCCCTAATTATGACAAGTGCTTATATATCAAAATACTTCAATTTTATAAGTGTTTATAATAGTCTTTTCAATAATTTCACATGTTATAAGTGTTTGTGTAGTAATACATCCAAACACCTTAAAATAATATAAGGCGCTTTTTAAAATATGCGACTACGGCAAATAGATTATTGAATAAAAGTACTTATGACATAAACTCTCATTTAATAAAATCTAATAAAATAAATGTTTAATTAGTTGTTTTACCCAAACTGAGATCTTGATCTCTAGAATGTTATTATAGCAGCATAATTATACCACATTTTAAGATGAGTTTTAGTCTTGTGATTATAATACACTTTTGTTGGATTTATGCTCTAGAAATAATATGATCCATTATCAATAGCTAAAATTAATAATGGGCCATTAGATCTCAAGGCTAGCTAATTAGTGACATAGCCCATTAATAATTGCTTATGAGGTAAGAAACCTAATAAAACAAGAGTTTGGTTACTCGATAGGCAAGAAACCTTGTAAGGCGAGTTAGTTTGCACGACCTTACAAAGTTAGGATTTAGGATTTATAAATGGGCTTTTCTCACACAGGACCATGGGAGTTCTCCCTAGAACCTTCAGAAGAGCAATTCCTCCTCTAAGGGCCTTCACATATACAGTATTCTCTCCTCTAGTCTATGGCAATTAGGCATGCCCACACGCAAATCTGTCGCAACTAGAATAGCTTGGAAGGTCCCGAGCGAAGGTTAGTAAATATTTAAGGATGATGACATTAATTTATCACATACTGTGATCATGATCGAGGCTTCAGCGTGCATTGATCCATACAATTGGTATCAAAGCATTGATTGAATCGGTGTCTGGTAAATCGAATCCTTCTTTTTTTACATGTATATTTGATGTAATTAGATATATGACACCTAGGTTATATGTTTCATGTTATTTATATTTTGTATGAATGAATGTTTTATTTTGGCCTTAATCCATGATAGAAGTTTGATTATATTTTTTGGAGATGTAACGTGGAGACTAATCATAAGATTAAGTATTCCTCCTTGATTTATTTATTGGATAATTTTATGTAAATTTAGATTTATTGGATAATTATGTAATAAGTACTCAAAGAAGAATTGATGCACGTTATTGTTTACCATTTTTCTTGTCGATTGAAGCCCCGATTTGGCGGACCCAGCTAAAGAATCCGTATATGAGACACAAAGGAGAGGTTAGTAGAGGAAGGTCATCGGAAGGGCTTCAGCTGCGCCTCCTAAAGCGGATGAGATTAGGACTTAAGTGCTTGGCTTTCGAGGATGCGTGGGGGCATGTGCCATTGGATTAGGCCCAAATTTGGCCAGTTGATCCCTCTCTTGGTGATTTACCTCCTTGTAAAATTTCGTGGCAATCCGAGGTCTGTGCAGCGATTGGCGACGATTTTAGTTTTTGGATTTAAACGTTGCCTAGGGGAGCTTGTAGCCTCGGATTTGGACGAAATTTGACTAGGATGTTCTTTATGTAGTGTTCTATCGCTCTATAAAATTTCATAATTATTCGAGCTTTTTGCAACTATTTTGGTTTTTAACTTTTGGCGACGCTAAGGGCGCGTGTAGTGTCGGATTTGGGCAAATTTTGGCCAATTGGTTCCTCATGTGATGACTACCTTCTTGCAAAATTTTGTGATGATTCCAGTTGTGTATGGTGTTTGACGAAGATTTTGGTGTTCGTCTTATGAGGGGTACTAGTTAGGATGTTGTGTTTTAGGGCTTAAAAACTTTAGAAACCAATTCTAACTTGACCTGCAATTCAAAGAATTTTAAGACCTAATAAAAAGATGGATTACGGGCCAGATATCAAGTTAGGGTTCTTTACCCTATTGGGCTTGTAATTTTCTTTTTCTAGAAAACCATGAATCAAGGACCTATTATTTATTCTTTGCTTACAATTGTTTTATGTAGATATAATATGTGATGTATGTTTGCCATGCCATTTAGAATAGGTAGCGTCATATAATTTCATCATTTAATATATATATATATATATATATATATATATATATATATATATATTTATATGTGTGTGTGTGTGTGTGTGTGTGTGTGTGTGTGTGTGTGTGTGTGTGTGTGTGTGTGTGTGTGTGTGTGTGTGTGTGTGTGTGTGTGTGTGTGTGTGTGTGTAATGATATTTGTTTTGTTTAAGATAATATATTATTGTAAGAATATTTAGTTGAATTAATGGAAATATTGAATGAGTCACGAGTTAAATTTATTTATTTTAATTTGAAACCTTTGGACTCCGTGGAATCAATAATAAAATAATTATATGATGCCCCAACGGATAAACATGATCGGATTTTATAAAAATTTGATAAAATAATTTCAAATTTTGAATGAAGATTATATGACCAAAGCGTTGTATTACTCCCAAATATTAGAAATGATTTTGAAATTAGAATTAATGGTTATCCGTTCAATTTTTAGTAACATTAACTTTTTATCTAGATAATATTATTATGGAAAACCTAATAAATTAATGTAAAATATTGAATTGGTGAAAGTTAGAGTTAATTTAATTAATTTGAAACCTACGGACTCCATGAAAGGTCCAATAATAAAATGGTTATTTGATGCTCCAACGGATAAACATTATCGGATTTTATTGGATTGGATCTAAAATATTTTCAAAATTTTAATGAGGTTGTATGGCCCAACGTCGACAACACTTGGATATTAAAGACAATTTTTGAATTAAATTAATGGTTATTACATTCGATATTTAGTAACATTAATAATCTTTCCAACGACTCTGTTAATGTTATTGAAAGCCCAAAGTTTATTGAAATAAAGTTTTGATTGATATATGTCTATGTTATATGATTCATGTCTATGTTATATGATTCGGATCCAATTTCCTATGGGTAGACTTGTTGATGCATTAATACAGAAAAGTCTAAAATCCATAAAATGATAAGAATTTAAGGTAAGTTTTCGAGATGGGTAATTGTGATCCATGATTTACTTAGACTTTTACGGTGTATTAACATAGAAACTCACCACTATCTGAGGTTACTATTTGAGTTTCCAGGAGGTGACTTAGTAGAACATTTTTCGTATCATGGTCGAAATATTAGTTTGTTATAAATATATATACTTTGCTCTTAGTAAGTATTTATAATGAAAACTAGGATATTATTGTAATAAATAAACTTTCTTATAATTTTATTTTTCATCAAAATGAAAAATATATATAATCAATTTATTTATTAACCTTAGATGAATATACAACTTTTTACTTTACAATTTTAAAATAAAAAAACAATTTATTAAACTTGAAAGAAGGCTAGCCTCGATTAAAAGATTTCTTAAGATAAGAAACTTATGACTTGATGAAATTCAGTCAATTGTTAAGAAACACATTTTCACTGATTAGAAATTAAAACCAGTTGAAAATGTTTTCTTATACATTTCCACATGTCAAGTCTGTGACAATGTAAAGAATAATGTTTTAAAAACTGGATCGATGATTGGATAAGAAAAAAATTCTCAGATCAAAGTTAAGCCTTCGGCTGGTGAAAGTTATTATTCTTATTAAATTATTAAATTATGTGTTTTAAGAAAGGGATGGAGAAATTAAAAGTGTTTATATTGTCTTTCAAATTTTAAAGATCACAAATATTTGTTGTAGGCTGCATTTAATATACCTGGGACTGTTAACTCTTTCCCATGGATTTCTCAATTTTGCATAGAAATTTAATGGGCTGGTTGGACCGCTAGGTTCTTAGAGCATAGATTCATGATCCACTTTCTTCAACCATTCAGTTATTATGTGATTTTGATCGATTCAATTGGTGCTCCAACCCAAAGGGTAAATCGGATCGGAAACCTCTTCAATCGAACCAATCGGCCGTCGATCAATTTTAAAACAATGGCTAAGGAATGAAAGGGGTATTTAATTAAGCTGACGTTATTTAAAATTTAATCTCTCCACTTTCATCCTCATTTAGACATAAAAATACACTTTTTTTGTAAAAAGAAAATATTGGAAATTTGGCAAGCCTTTTAGATTTGAGCCTTCCAAATTCAAGTTTCTTCTTTGAAGAAGATTTTAGAATCGTCTTATAAAGTTCAGCAATTTTCAGGAAAAGCTTTTGAAGATTACCAAACATTACATTTTCTTTTGAATAGTTAATAAATAGAAAGGATTGTTTACTTTTTTTTTTTTTTTTCTTCTTTTCCTTCCCCAGAATAACAATATCAAAATGTAACATTTTGGCTTAAAAGTTCCATTTTCCATTTGAATAATTTTACTCTTTCAGTATAGTTTCCTCCAATAAAAACTTATCTAGAATTTTAGTGTAGAAAGTTATTATTCTTATAAAATTATGTAGACTCTTCTCTAACTTTGTTCCGTTGTCGTCCAGCGGTTAGGATATCTGGCTTTCACCCAGAGACCAGGTTCGATTCCCGGCAACCCAAGTTTTAACTGTTTTGGGCTTTCTCTTGGGCTTGGGCGCGTATATCCAGACTCCAACGTGGACCTCGGTTTGGGCTTGGGCCTTCATTCTGGACTCCAACCTGTGCCCAGCCTCAGTGGACCTGGGTTCAGGCCTACCTCCGTATTGTCTGACTTTTTGGGTCATAGTTTTAAAAGGCGGCCCAAAGGCCTCTTAGAGCCTCTAGGGGTAAGACGTAGACTTTTGTGAAATGAAATGTGACTTTAAATGCATATTAATTTTATAAAAATATAGTTTAAGTATAACCATAATAAAATTAATGATTTCTAATATTTAAAGAAAAGTTCAATGATAAAAGTTGTGAAATTACATAAATTTCAATATATAATTAGAAGTTTCAAGAATAAAAGTGATTTTAAAAACAGTTATAGTCTATAAGGCGTGGCTCTTCAAAAAGGCGCATATCTTGAAAGGCAAAAGCAATTTATAGCGAGAGTGGTTGTGCTGTGGCATAAGTCTTTTAAAGAAGCTATGTTTTAGGTTCCAAATCCAATATGATATCCAACTTCTAAGTGTTTGGGCTTGGTATCTTGTACAAGCTCAGCCTACCTCAATCAGCCAATTGCCATTTTTCTATCCTCATGCTTGTATTTTTTTTTTTAGAAACTTTCGTCTAATGAAGTCTTTATTTGCAAAATATTAAGAAAGTTAGAAAAATAATTTATTAACGTCAATTCTACTACTTCATTTTTTTCTTTTGCATCTTTTTTTTTAAAATTTTTTTTTCCTTCAAAATCTCACAAAAACAATCTAATTAGCCTTTAGATTGGGCGTGAAACAATAAAGAGTTGGGAACAAGTTATAAGAGATCTCATGTTCCAATCCTTATAAGGTCAAAATACTATAATATCATATGCAAATTAAATAGATGTTAAAAAAAAAAACGCAAATTTTTTGAAGTATTAGCACATAACCACATATCTTGCCTTTAATTAAAGAAAAAAAAAAAGGAAAAAGATAAAAAAAGGGTAATAGGTAGAAGGTCCGATTCGCACCATGGGAGTGTAGAGCCTAAAGCTTACCAATTTAGCTTCAGCCTCTTTCAAGTGGCGTAAACCTTCCATAAGACTTTCGTTGTAAATCGCTCTCGTTCAAGTCTCCAGCGTCATTCAGGGGTCAGGGATTCTTTACTTTCTCGTTTCTTTCTTTGTTTTCTGTAGATTTCAGCTTCAATGGTGTCCCTGTTTGGTTGCTGAGAAAATGATGTAAGATGGATAATTTAGAAATTTGATTATTGGAAGTTTTAGGTTGAGACCAAGAGGGAGTGAAATTTTTTTCACTCATTTAAACATGATAATTGATGGAGTATTTGGGAAGAACAGCAGCTAGGGAATATGTGGTGATATAATTTTTTTCTTATTCTTTTCTCCGTTTCCTCAGCAACCGAACGGAGTTTAGATACGGTTTTCATTGGATGCAGATACTTTTTGTTGATTGGGTTTGGTACGGTGTGGATATTGGTATGATGCAACGCACCTTTAGTTTGATGCTTGTTTTGAATATGTTGCGCGCGACATGTTTGTCAAAATGACTGAACTAGATATTCTGTTTTAAATGAGTTATATGATTGAGCTTGAGGATATTGAACAATGAGGGATGTTCACATATCTTGTTCCTGCTTTATAATTATTATTGAAAATGTTATCTGTTCCTTAACTTTCAACGGTGTAGACTTCTTTCAAGTTTTGAAGCATAGTCCCTGGTTATAATAGGGATGGATGGACACTATTCCATCTTGGTAGACCTCTATGTAGTCCATGAGAAATATGAGAGAAATGAAAGGAACAACTTCAAAAAGATGGGAAAAGCATGGTGCCCAAGTATTTCATGCATATCTTGAATTCTTTCTATTATTATTCACAAACAAGCAAGCTATTCTAATTCAATTCAGAACCAATAGAATATGTTGGTTCCCAAAATGAGTATTGCTCTTGCAGTACCTGAATCCCTTGATTTCTTGAGATTTTTGAAGTTCTTCTAAGGTTTCTCATTGCCATTAGTTTATTTTCCCCCAAAATTTTCTTTTATGAAAAAATTTCACTAGCCTTTATCTGAATTCTAGACCCTACCATTTGAAACCACAAGATTCATTCTCTTTGCTAAGATTGATATGAAAGATTTGCTGTCCTAGCCCAACAGCCACTGGAGAGGTTGAGATTCTTCAGTAAAATATGTGTTTGTATTTCCTAGTTGGACTCGTAGGTGCTAAGAGGCAGTTTGAAATCTCTGCTAATTCTTCTCTCTCCAAATTACTCAACAAAAAGCAAGAAGTTTCCACATAGTGTCTCAAAAGCCAATGTCCTTGCTAATGGGGATATTCTTGTAGATTAGAATATACAATGAAGAGTAATAGCTGAAATAAGATTAGTTTAGGCTTGAGCTCACAAATCTGTTCTGTTCATTTCGGTGCAACTAAGAGTGGATATTAACTCAGTCTGATTTGCCTCACATTGACCTGAAATTGGCAATGGTGGTGGGTGAGCACCCAAATCTGTCCTGTTCATTGAGACTTAACTAAGAGTGGATGCTAACTAAGTGTGATTTGCCTCACATTGACCTGAAATGTCAATAGTGGTGGGTGTTTGCTCTGGAGATGATATGGGTGATGCCCTATTCTGTTGGTTCCTCATGAGGTCGATCTAACCCAAAATTTCATAGAGTATGATTGAGCCTGTAATGTCAAGGAAAATAACGGGGTACTGTTAACATCTTGTTGTGGCTTCTGTTTGTAAGAGAAACTCCCGAAGTTGGATTATGATGCATTTTAGTGTCCAAACACAAAATGAGAAGGTCTGGATAATGTCTAAAAGCACATAGGTGCAAAATATTGGTTCCTACAATGGCAGTAGTTCCTTGATCTGAACAGTTCAAGCATCTATTTTGACTGGGAGTGGATGCTCTATATTTTCATGTGGGCATGTATCCCTGTTGAGGATTTGTTCTGGTGTCAGTTGTTTCACCTCTGGTGAACTTCTTGAAAACTATGCAGGCATCAACTTTAATTTACTTCTGCAACTATCTTCTTGCTTATCAAAGAAAAAAAAATTTACTTCTGCAACTATCTGCATCACTCGGAGTAACTATCGTGCTCTCCTCCTTTGGCTGTCAAAGTGAATTATCAGAAATTATTATTATTTTGATAAATAAGCAAAACTCCAGAAAATTATTTTCTTATTGAGATATCAAATGTTAAAATTTTACACCCTGCTCCTTATCATGCATTCTTTGTTTCCATGAGTGAATTTCTATACATGTTTAACTTCATTCATATCCTTTGAATTTTGGTATAAATACCCTTAGCCACCATTAGTTTAAATTTCATCAGCTAGCTCCTTTATTGATGTATTTGTTTTATACATTTTTTTAAAGGGAGATTGGTGAAAGAATAGTAAGTAGGGTGTATTTAATGATCTTCTAATGAATAAGTTCCATAGATGGAAGACATGTATCGGGATGTTTTCCCTTAGAACTCTGAAACTAATGGCAGAATAGTATATTTACACTAAACCTTAGGAATTATGCATGAAATTAATCCTTTCTATGCAATAGTCAATTTACACTTAGAAAAATAGGTAACTAAGCTTTGGAAGTGTGAAGGAAATTCACCTGTCATATGCAATAGTCAATTTACTCTTTACTAATTAGAGGAATAGGTAGAATTCTTTTCCTCATTCCCCTTATTCACTATGCATCAATCGCTGTCTTTAATTAAAGCAAAATGGATTTCTTTTTGCTTTTGGGGGGATTCTTTAACGGCAGCAGGCCAATCGTTGAGATAATGAAGTGTCAAGGGTTCAAAAAAGGAGTGAAGCATAGTGAGGAGCGATGACAGGTCAGAAAAGAGTGACTATAGGTTCTAAAGGAGAATTCTGGCAGAGACTGATTTTCCTCTTTTTCTTTTATTCTAATTTACCTCGGTTCTTTGCTTGTGTCTTAACAATCTTTCAATGTCTCAATCTGCTGAAATTTAAAGGAGTTAATTGGGTTTCTTGATTTGGGATCCATGGGGAACTTGGATGATCAAACAATGGCAGGGAAAGCAGCCAAAGCAGCAAAATCATGAGTGAGAGCGCGGTGGGGAATACCAGTATCCATGGCGAGAGAAGTTGACAAAGTACAAAGATGAGCTCTCAAAAGGTGTTTGGGGCTATTGGGAGCTTGGGGCATGGAAACCGCTTGGCATCAGTGCGCGCCGCAGAGCACGTCTCCGCAAAGAAGTTCTGCTTGCTGGTGAAGATTGGCCTTACGATCCGGAAAGGAAAGAGATGAGAACCAAGAGAAAGGGGCATAAGGTTGATAGGATAGCAGCGAAAGAGGGCTCAATGCTGCTGTGATTGGTGAAGTCAAGTACACTCAAAAGTTGCTGGATTACAAGAAGCGCAGGTGGGAGAAGAAGATGAAGGAAGAGGATTCGAAAGCAGCCAAGGGTTAGGTTCTTGTTCGCCCGCCTTTTTGTTTTCCAAAACTTCCCTGAAGGAGGAAAGCTTATTCCTTTTAACAGATCCATGGACTAGCTGAAGTCCTTGATTGGATTTCCATAGAACTGTCAACTGCTTTCTGCTTATTTCTCCTCATTTTTCTTTATTATGGGTGAATTTTTACATTTGGTATTATCAATAATCCTCGGATTGATGAAGCTTGTTTTCTGGTTTGGCAGTCAGATGGGACTTAAACTTGTCTCCATTTGTCATCAAACTTCCCCACATTTTATAATCACCGAATTTCATTTCGAATTTCTATTGCGGTCCTCATTATAGTGGCCTATTCACTTCAAATATATGTCTATCGTTTCAACGTCTCAACACAAGGTCAAAATCCATTTCCAACCATAACCTACCATTAACATTTCTAGAAAAGTTGGGTAGTATATATTTAATTGTTTCAGTTATTAAATGATCACGATCACACGCATTTTGGTTAATAATTTTCTAAAACAAGATAAGGTGATTGTTGAATGTAATCACATTTTGGAGCATAGCAGCCACCGAGCATGAAGGATGATGATAAACATTACTGCACATGATATTTGGGTTGACCTTCAACAAGTTAATTGCATTCCCTGCCCGCGTTGGGTGTAAACGAGGAAAGTTATTTGAGTTCAATTTATAGAATATTCGAATTTAATCCAAAGTTAATCAAGTCAAACTCGGGCTAGAGTAGTTTGTTGAGTCAAGTTCGAGTATCACGATATCCAACTAAAGCGCTCACGAGTTTAATTGAGTTGAGTTCTAGTATTATTATTTATTAATTTTGTTAATTGATTTGAGCTTTGTCGAGTTTGAGTAGCTAAGTTGTTTTTCAAGTTGAGTTTCGAACATCTGAAAAAATCAAGTTTGAAATTAGCTCTCTATGGACTCGACTTGATTAAACCTCCCAGTATGAAATACAATCACCCAAGTGCCAAAGACACCCGAATTTTCAGCATGTTCTGAAATCATGTTTAAATTATGACTGTCATGGTGGAAGACAATTTACCCATCTGTATCAATGAGTACCACCAAAGGAAAAAAAGAAAAAAGAAAAAAAATGAAGTTTGTGGAGGTGAGTCGAAGAAACGGAATAAGAAGATTTCAATGGAGTCCACAAAGACTTGTCAGGGAAGAGGATCAGGGGGGTGGCTGTGGCGCACTTACTTGAGAGTTCATGATTCATGAGTAGAGGCAGTAGTAAGTTAGTAACACAAACGTTGTTACCTTATTTGATGATGATACGGTTTATCACTTCCAATGGAATAGATGATTTTCAGGAGAAATGGGCGTGCCCATTTCAAACGTTTTCTCAGTCATGACATAATTTTCAAACGTTTTTTCCTGTCATTTACCACTGCTAAAGCTAAAGTAGTAGTCCCCAGAGATGTTCTTCACATGCAGATTTCTTTGACGAATCTCATCAGTTCCCCCACCCCACTGGTCTCATCTATCTCTAGAATTAAACCACATTTGAAAACAAATAATTTCTGTCCCATAAAAATAACAAACACCCTCTCTATCTAGGCCCCCAGCCTAGCCTACCACCCCCCATGAATGATGAATCATCACCTTCTTCTGCTTTGGCTATAAACCCGGTTGACCAACCCCACTCCAATTCTCCAATGATCAAACACAAAAGAATTACATGTCGTTAATTATACTAGAAATCTCTACCACCAAAATAATAACATACATTAGATACTTGTGGCGCTGGCGTCTTTTATTCCGGAAATGTCGAGAAAAATCCAAAGCTCACGAATTCGGACCCGAGCTTAGACTCGAAATATCCTCATATGAACACGGATATGAACCATGGCCCGAATCCTGGCTCGTGGACTATCCGATTACAGTGAAGGCCTATGGGATTTATTGTGAACATCTCTCCCTGGCCAGGTTCTGTCTACAGAAGATGACCAGCGATATTTTTGTGATCCTCTCGGTTCGAAAAGCACATCCTCCCATGAATCACGTATGTAACCGCCCTTAGGATGATCAAACGATTCTTGAGGCGGAAGATTCATATAACTTGGCTATCCAAAAGGAAGAACAGGCCCTGACGCGCAAATGAAGCGCCCAATCACCCACTTTCCATAAAAAGTGGACCATCCTCTTCCTTCATAAATAAGGGGGGGAAGGATACCCTACGGAAAAACAAACATATTTACTTTCCCTGCAAGCTACATCTGGCAAAGCGCTCGGAGGCGGCGGCATGCGCGTGGTGCCTTGTTTTATTTCAGGTCTGCCACTGATTTAATGCCAAACGATTCGGTGACTATGTGAGAATCGAGGGCAACAATTGGCGCCGTCTGTAGGAGCGACTAAGCAAAAAAATCTCATCGGCGTCACGAGGAGCTTGGCTCACGTCGGCTATCCAAACCATCCCCACACCCTGAAGCCGTGGTTCACGCTCACTCCTCCGGTTCGTTGGATCATGTCGTATAGCGACAACCGAGCCGTGGTCCCTTGAGGACCCAGTTTCTTTCTTGGCGTCGGGATATGAAGCGAAGCGAAGCGAGGCTAAACGAGATGGTTGAATTCTGGCCCATCTTTGATCATCTTGTGAAAACGATACCTATGGGCTCATTTGGAAGAAGATCGGGGTGAAAATGCACGAGGAGTAGCCATCCTGCACCCCGGTCAAACGAATAGAGTCAAAAGGGCTCATCTGCTGGCGACGGTGATGTAGCGACGAGACCGATAGGTTATCCTGCAGTGGCTCGCCTCTGAGTCTTTTCACCCCCAGATGCGCGTGGAGGTGAATCGAAGAGGCGCGATCAGGTTAGTCAATGGCATGCACATCGTCGAGTCTGAAGAGAAATTAGTAGAGGCGGCGGCGGTCGATGGAAGCCCAATGTGCCGCGTGGCGCGGGCGTAACACCACCACTTAGTTCATGTATCCTACCTTTGAAATTTGCACCGCCACGCACATGCTTACATCTGCAATCATCAAGGGCACGAAGACATGCTATCCTCCCATTGGGCAGCACATCTTATTTCTGAAAAACCTTCCGTGGCTTTGTCATACCGTATTTTACCATGTATGATGGCTCCTCCCGTGTATGATCACATCTTTGCATTTGATAAAATGATACTTAATGCGGAAACGGCCTTACTATGCAAAGTGTTCGGCCCGGCGAAGGGCCGCCCTAAGCAGTTCCTGGAAATTCTCACGGAGATCTATCAACTCGTTCAGCGAGTTGTGGGTTGCATTTGTTTCCCAGTACTTGTGCTCAGTTCGATAGAAGGAAAATATTGGTTCTCTTCAAACCATCTTCAAGCGGGAGGACGAATCCATCCACGATTTCACTAGAAGATTTGGATGGGCCCGTCCAACAGATTGATTTGTATAGTATGGATGTGGTCCTCCAAAATTTTCGAAGGAGCTTTGGGCGGAATCACCCGTTCTACCCGCTCATTTGTCTCTGGATCACTTTAACGACAATGGAGGGAGTGTACGGGCCGTGGATAAATGTATTTGAAGGACAATATCAAGAGCCTTCAAACCATGATGATACAGCTCAAAGCGGCTTAAGCGGCCCATGGGGACAGTCCTAAACAAAAGGTAAAGTAAGAACGAAGCTCCGGGGACAGTTAAGAAAAGAGAAGGGCCTCGCGGTTTACCCTCAGGCATCTTAGCAGGACTCCTTCACTCTATTAGGATCATCGACTTCAATGTACAGTTAGATTCAGGATCCACGCCAGCGCCAACCAGTCTCTAAATGTGAATTTTGCAGGACTATGGGCATAGAGACTAATGATCTCGAGCACAAGTGCGTGGAAAGGTTAATCGGGTAAGACACCTCGGGAGATATGTTGGAGTGATTAAAGTGGAGTTGAAAACCATGATTGAAGAATAGTATTTATGAGGCTGCTGAACCTCGACCCATGGCCAAAAATTCATCTTGGGCGGCGGGTTGTGACTGATGTGATCTCTAGCGAAAGGAAATTTGTTGCGGCGACCACGGCTTGAGCCGTTGAATATCCATCCAGGTCATGATGGAAGTGATCCAGCGTTAACGGCCTATGTCAAATTTCCCCCTATTAGCAAAAGTGAGATTAATTGCTGCACCAGTAAACCGTACTTGCTCTGTGTATTGCGATTTGGGATGTGCCTAGTACTGATTGATACTGTGCGTGGTGACCTATTACAGCGCATGCCCGGCGGATGAACATCTCTTGTAGATTAAAGTTCGGTTAGCGAGAAATTCTCTCGGGTTTAACGGAGTAGCCCTGATGCGATGGCGACATTGCTCTCACATCAGAAAATTGATGAAATTCGCGGCGAGATCTTATTACGGTTATACAGGACTGAGCTGTGTACCATTCATTGGCGACTGTTTGCATCGGTAATCATTTCAAACTACCATCAATGATTGCTTCTTTGACCAGTCTTGAACAAATTAAACTCTGCGTTGACTAGTGGCTGACTGATCTTTCGTGTCGATGTAGGTGCATGAAACAGCTCCTACGATCGGCCTCGAGACCGTACACCAAGTGATTCTGGCTGTTTTCGCGAGCGGGATGAGGCAATTGGCGTGATTACACAGATCGTATTCACCGAACATCTGGATAAACCACATTATGTTGGTTCCTCTAATCAATGGGAGAAGAACAAATCGACATATTCTCATGTCTGGATGTGATACTTTGACTCATGGAACATGGTTATAGCATTAATATATATATATATCTTAAGTGAATGTCATCCCTTTAGTAAGGGTTGACAGAAAGTGAGGGGTTTAAATGGAATCAGTCATGGGGTGTGATGATGGATAATCTTTAATGAGGTCATCAGAATAGAAAGTACTGGGTGGTGACTGATGTGAGGTGGTAATAGTCCCGAAAAGGCGGTAAATGGAGTGTCGTGGACTCATAGATCTAAATGAGGCATGCACGAGAAACTGACTTCCCTCACCTCAGGACCAGGCGGATTGTAAATAGCGTTCGCGGGCGCCGGATGTTTTCAGTTCTTGGATATTCTCGGATATGCAAATGCCATGCATTTTCGGATCAGAAACGTGATCATCACCTCGCTTGCGGGTTGTTTTTTGCTGATGGTGTCGTTTAGCTTTTAAGAATGTAGGAACAGCATAGCTAGAGTTATTGACTAAATTTGTTTTGAGCTCTTAGGAAAAACATAGAGGCATTGATGATGTATTTGGTGATCGAAGAGCCTTCAGACATGTGAACATCCACAGAGCTTGAATACAAAAATCGACCTTGAAGCTGATCCATAGAAGTGTGCCAGATGGTGGTGCGGTCGTGTTGGTTTCACTGGTTGACCAGGGGATGAAGCCTTGACCTCGCTCTGAGCAAAGCTATTTTTGGAGTCCAAACCCTCTTCTAGAAGGTATCTGACAATGTGATCGGTTGTTTTATATAATTCATTCATCTCATTTGTAAGGCGCCTAAATCCTTTCTTATCATATAAGGCCACGGATGGAATAGGAATCTTGATAAAGCCCTCTGTGATCAAAGTATCTTGCAGACCTCAATCATGTTATTGCTGAAGCGTAAGAAATACTCTTAATGTACTTGCGATTTGAGTGTCTGGGTGAGTCTTTGCCTTTGTTCAAGGAAGATGAGAATAGAAACGAGGGCCCGAGTATTTTAGTTTAGCCTTTCGAAGCGGGGTGACGGTAGCCTCAGTGCGTTTAAGAAGCTCATGTGCTAAAGCACCCATTGTTGTCTTGTGACCTCCCTTGGGAGCACCATTCTAACCCCAGTTTGTCTGGAGGATGGATCGATGGGAGAATTGTTGGCGAATTCGGTAGTCGGTATAAGCGAGATTGGCTAAAAAAGGGCTTGAGTGGCCCAGTTTCGGGAATCCCGGTCGGGGAATGAGCACAGACGGCAGGCTGGTGGACCTTAATGTAGGCGGGCATCTCAGTGCTTAGGATTGTATTGGTTTGCAACCGTCTCAAGCGGGAAAGATTGAGCGGGCAATCCGTTTGGGCAGCGCCTCACAACAGAATCAAAGTATGAGGCCATCTGGCAAGAAGTGGCGCGACTACATTGTTAGAACAAGCACGATTCTCAGTTGGTGGTAGGACAGTGGCCTTGAGTATGGTCATGAAGACCCCAGATGGTAAAGTATGTATCCTTGATTAAGCAACGCTTGGGTGGCTTTGGCTTAGGCTGGGAACTGTCTGGGGTTTGTAATGAGAGAAGTGGATCACCTTGGCCTCCGTGGCAGCCTCTTGGATGGCGACAGGTGTTCACCTTGCATCTATTATCAGTGAGTTGATTATCACTGCTGGGGTGGGAGTCAGTTGGATGACGTCTCCACATTTGTGGATGGACCCCATGATGCAGTATATTAGCAACGGAGGGCTCCCAGGCAGAGGAATGAGCTCACGAGATCCAGAGTCAGGGTGGCCGAATTCTCTTGCCTCCTGGTTAATGGGCGGGTTGTTTCGCAATCCACTAGGCCGGTATACCTAAAGTGTAACCTCTAGAATAAAGACAATAGGTATTGGTAGAGATTACATGAAGGATATGTGGTAATCATCCGGCGGCGAGAACAACGCACGCGGGCCAGCTCGAGGTATTGTGACCATGAAATCAAACCGCCCAGATTACATGTAAAGTGTGAAAGTTGCCAGTGTGAAGCCTGACTTGAGATCGCTTGGGACTTAATTTCCATCAGGCCTTCAGCCCTTCGGCTCGATGGGAGTGGATGAACTCCCAAGGTACTTGAGGCTCTGGTGTGGCCATGGACCATTTGGTGCATATCCTACGCGCTCACTTATGGGATGGGCTATAGTCTGATGAAATCGTTATAAACATGCTCTGAGAGCGTATACTCGACGGTCGAATCTGATCTGTGATTAAAGACCCTGTTTCATGGCTGGGCGGCTGCCAATGAAAAGCGGCCCGGTGTGTGAATAGCATCTTACCACCCCTTGGGGCTAAGAAAACTATCTAACGATTGCGTGAAACCCAGAATGTTCAATTTAGGGACACAGTCTGAGAAAAATTTTGAGAACATAGTCGATCAGGTCAGTAGGAAAGTTCACCTTGAGGCGGAGGGGTGAGTATATTTATGTAGGCCCAGACAAATTGGGATAAGTGTATTAGATGTGGAATGGGGACACACATTACCTAGAATGTGGAATGTTATGCCTTAAAGGTACTATCGATAAAGAATGATTCAATCTCTAACCATGTTCTAGTCTCGATTTTTCATTCTAAGCAGGAGTAGGTTGATGTCTGTCGACCCGAGTATGGTTGATGCTACTTTGGTTCATTGCAAAGCTCGGGTAAGGTTGATGTCCTACCGGCCCAGTATGGTTGATGCCAAGTTGGTTCATTACAAAGCTTGGGTAAGGTTGATGTCCTACCGACCCAGTATGGTTGATGCCCATCTGGTTCATTACAAAGCCCAGGTAAAGTTGATGTCTGCATTGATATAGTTTGATGCACACTTATTGGGTTCATTCTAGCTTAGGGTAAGGTTGATGTCTTGGCCCGGTATGGTTGGTACTCAGCGGATTCGTACAGCGGTGGGTTGATGCCCCTCGGCGGTATGATTGATGCCAGTGGCTCATTACAAAAAGCTAGAATTGGGTTGATGTCTTCTAGGCCAGTATGGTTGATGCCAATTTGGTTCATTGTGGCTTAGGAGTGGGAGGCCTTTAGAGGAAAATGAACCTTGTCTACCAGAGTGTTCATCTGGACCTGATCTATGTCCTACTCAAGGTACATATTTGCGTACCCGGCTAAATGAACTAAATTACATGATTAGGCAAAAAGAAAGCAACAACATCTGATTCACAAACAACACACGCTTTATTATGGAGCTTGGTTACAAAATAACAAAAACCGGGGATACATAACATGGGTGGAGGAACAAGGCTCAATGAGCAATGGAAAAATACAACTGGCTCTGCCGAGTGTGGGTTCCTCGCTCCCAGGTTACTCTAGCGGAAGAGATGGAGTGCTCATTTACTGGCCAGACCGAGGCGGCGGAGGATGCTCGCTCTCCTCGCTATTGTCGCCTCCAGGTTGTGGCGGGGCCTCCGCTCTGTGCGATCATCGGCTTCCTGAAACCAGCCATGATGGTGCGGCCCCGATGGGAATGACAGGGGGCATCGAGGGTTGATAAAAACTCTAGGGATAGGCTTTGAGCGTGTAAATGCAGATTAGTCTAGAACCACGGGTTGACTACAAATATTATGCAGCTTCGCGACCACGTAACCATAGTTGAAAATCCACGGCAAAGCCCTCCTCATAAGCCTCCTCTAGGGCCTTTTTCTCTTTAAGGGCCTGTGCTGGAGCGGACACTTCATCTTTACTAGTCACGAGGCTGAGAAGCGAGCTCGCTCGATGGCGGGCAGCTAGCCTCGTCTTACACGCCCCTTCCGCTCCTCTGGAAACCTAAAGCCGATCTAGACCTTAGCCAACTTGGACTCCACTATCGCCCTAGCACTCCCCGCTGCATCGGCATCCATGCGGGCCATAGAGGCTTCGTGGCGAGCAGCATCTCTCTCTGCCTCTACTCGAGCCACCTTCTCAATGCCTTCCTTGGCCTCCTTCTCAGAAATGGCGGGATCTGGAAGCTCAGCTTGACTAAAGCACTTTCGGCGCCCCTGTGGTCGGCTTGACCGATTGAGCGTAGGCGCGACCTCTCGCATCTCAGCAGGCCCCAGATTCGATGCTGGTAAGTCATATTCTTGATAGCGTAATGGCACCTTGAGAATAACGCGTGGAATAAGGCGGTAACTCGGAAATAATACTAGAGCGATTGCATGGCAGTTTAAACATGCATTTCTGTGGCTGGGCCGGATTCTGGGATTCTATCATTAGCGTGTGTTCAACCACCTTGAGTTCGTCGCCACAAGCATGGCGGGGCGAGACAACATATTCTTTGCCCCTCCTTGGCATACGACTCTGACATCCAAAGTAGTCGGTATATAGTTGGTGCATAGGGGCAGTAGGGATTTCCTGGAGTTAAAGCGCCTCTGGCGTTGATAATGTCTCCTAGAGCCTGTCGGCCCGAGGCAGATGCTTCCTCCAAGGGAGGCCTAGCCACAATGGAGGAATATAGAATTCAACGGGTTGGTGGGGAGATGGCTTCTTTGTGCGGCAGAGTAGATTTGGCCTTATCGTGACTGTGACACCTTTCAGGAATGTCCTCCCGGACCTCGTAGGTTGGGAGACTCTCTAAATCCACAGAGGGCGGTTTCGAGGCTAGATTGGCCGCCAAAGCCCATCTCGGGCGAATCCGAAGCTTATTTGTCGCCTACACATTCGGGCCTTTCATTTGGATGGTTGTTGACTCACTTCACCGACCATCTCGGGGTATGCAGGTTGGCAAAAATTTAGAACCTCATTTGCGCTTCCATGTGCCGAAGTTGTGAACAACCATCTCTTCCTCCTCTTCTTCCTCTTCCACACAGTAGGGCGCTGGTCATTAGAGCCAGGGGACCAAAATCTTCACCCTCGCTGGTAGTTCATAAGTTCTAATTCCAGGGGCACCATACTTCCAGCCTTAGATCTTGGGGGTAAGACGGGAACCTATTCAAAGACGAACGGATAAGCCATGGAGCCCAGTACTTGACTTCAGAGCCCGAGTATCCTCGCACGAACAGATTGAACCAAGGCTGAATCGACTCGTGGACTATCTATCCACAACGAATGCTGCCGAGAGTTGTGCGGACACATCCTCTCTAACCATTGCTTTGTCTCTGAGAAGATGGCAAACTGATAATTTCCGGCCCAGTCCCTCTTGGCTGAAAACACATCCTCCATGAATCACGTGCGTAACCACCCTTAGGATGATCAAGCGATTCTTGGCGAAGATTCGGATAACTTGCATTGTAAAAGGAAGAACGAGGCACGACGCGCAAATGGGCCGATCACCACTTTCCATAAAGTAGATCATCCTCCTCCTTCATAAATAAGGGGGGGCGGCGATACCTACGGAAGCGGATGTTGCTTTCCTGCAGCTCTGTCGACTTAGAGTGTCGGAGGCAGTAGGCACACCATAGTGGTGCCTTGTTTTTTGTTCTGTGAGGTCCTTGCCACTAGGTTAATGCCAAAATCAGGGTGACTCTTAGAATCGAGAGACAAACGATACCTAAGCCTCGACTTCAGCGTCTTTGCACATATAGATCTTTTGGCAAGAAAATCTCCTCATTCCTTTGAAGGCATCTTCCCTAACACTCCTACCTAGCTCCTTCTCCACAACCACCACCACCACCACCACCATACCCGTCTCTGAATTGGTTCGAATATAGAAATGCGCACTTTAAAGGAATGGTATATATATGTTCACTGTTTGTACTACTGATTCCATTAGTAATCATATTTTATATAATAAGTGATAATCTTATGGAGTTGTCCCTGGCTTATTGTGAGAATATCAAGGCCAGATGAAGAGATCATCACCTCCTCCAACATCATGAAACTGAATATATTTCTGATACATTTACTGTATTATCATGTTTGTCCACCTCTTGTCTAGTTCTACAATGTGAATCCCCTTGAGCTGTGTAATTTTTCCAAGAACAATGCTATGTATGTAGGTAGACTACTAAAACCAATTGGCATGATAGTTTTACTTTAAAATTTGTTGCAGGAAACAAAATGCTCTGGTTCACACCTACAGACATGGATTCTCAGGTTTCGCGGCACATTTAACTGAGGAAGAGGCCAACTCAATTGCTCAGAAGCCGAGAGTGGTATCGGTGTTTGAAGATCCTGTCTCTTGCAACTACTTTAACTCGTTCCTTGTGGTTTTCCTTACGCTACCAGACTGATCTAGAGACTGACTCCAACCTAGTTTCTGTTTCGACTCCAAATCTCAAAGGACAAGATGACAGCATTATTGGCATCTTGGATACAGGTGAATTTTCATTCCAGCCATAAAATCTACTTAAATTAATGTACTGAATACTTATAAAAAAATGAAATTATGGATTGATGAGGTTGGCCTGAGTCACAGAGCTTTAGCGACAAGGAGCAGCTGGCTCAGTTCCCACGCGCTGGAAGGGGACATGCATGGGAAGCGATGATCTTGACTCCTCTAAGTGCAACAGGTGTGTCATTTGTTTTTATAGCGAAAACTATTATTCACAGAGGAACAATATCATTTCCCCTGAATGTAAATGTTTGCAAAATTAATGATTTGATGATGCAATATACTTAATTTGAATCAGGAAGCTGATTGGAGCAAGGTATTACAAAGTCTCTGATGCTGTATCAGCAAAGTATCACTCGGCCAGGGACAGGAACGGTCATGGTACACATGTGGCCTCAACTGCAGCTGGAAATTCTCTTCCAGATGTATCATACTATAGCCTAGCTTCAGGGACTGCCAAGGGCGGATCCCCCAGCTCAAGGATCGCCATGTATAGAGTTTGTACCTTCATTGGGTGTCAGGATCAAGCTAATTCTAACTGCATTTGATTGTCACATTGCAGATGTGAATTCGATGTCATTGCTCACTTTCTCTAGGTTCATCAGCTTTGTTTAGGCCTGAATTCTCCACTGACCCAATTGCCATTGGAGCCTATCATGCTGTTGCCAACAATATCACAGTAGTGTCCTCTACAGGCAATGACAGTCCAAGCTCTCAAACTGTTGTGAATGTTGCTCCCTGGATTTTAACTGTGGTTGCCACCACCATTGATAGGGATTTTGAATCTGATGTTTCTTTGGGAGGCAACAAAAAGATTAAGGTCAGCTGATTCTCTCATAAAAAAGTTCGGATTCAGGGGATTAGATTTGTAGATGTTCATATGTTTTCCCTTTGAATTTCAGGGTGAAGGCATAAATTTTGCTAACTTAAAGAAGACTCCTTCATATCCATTGATATATGGCAGCTCAGCCAGGTCCAATTCCAGCAAGGTAAATGATGCAAGGTATGTAGATGTCTTAGGCACTGCAATAACATCTTGTAAATTCCAAATGCAACGTCAATGGTTGATTAAAACATTTCGGTTTTTGCAGAAACTGTAAGCCAGACTCATTAGATAAAAACAAGATCAAGGAGAGGATTGTTCTGTGTGATAATGATGACGGAGAATACTCCATGAAAGAGAAGCTTGCTGAATTGAAGCGCCTTGGAGGGGTTGGATTAGTTTTGAATGATGATGAAACAAGAGTAGTGGCTTCTAGATATGGAGATTTTCCGTTGACTGTTGTTTCTTCAAAGGATGCTTTAGAGATCCTATCCTATATCAATTCAACCAAGTAAGAAATGTTAAGAGATTTTTTATATAAATGGGAATTCAGTTTTTCTTTTTAAGCTTATGATGTCAAAAATTTTGTGAAGGAACCCAGTGGCGACAATTCTAGCTACTGTAACAGAGGAAGAAAACAAACCAGCACCTGCAGTGGCCTACTTCTCATCCAGAGTCCTTCATATGGCACAAAGAACCTTCTCAAGGCAAATGCTTCTTTTATCTTTCTATCCATCTTCAATTTTGTACTAGAATTGAAATTTTGGCTGAGCCCAAGTAAACCCCCATTCCCACAATGCCCATAAGCCTTTGTTTTTTTTTGTTTTCTCCCTGAAAACAGGGAGGCTGAATGGTTTATCTAACACAGCGTTTTTAGCAGCCTAACATTGCTGCACCAGGAGTGAACATTCTTGCAGCATGGATCGGCAACGACACAGAAGAGGCCCCGAAAGGGAAAGATCCACCACTATTCAATTTGCTCTCAGGAACTTCCTTGGCATGTTCACATGTTTCTGAAATAGCTGCTACTGTCAAAGCTCAAAACCCCTTATGGAGCCCCTCTGCAATTAGATCAGCCATTATGACAACAGGTTAGTATCCAACTAGCAAAATTCAAATAGGGTTTGGTTGTTACTTTGTGAAGCGTGGTATTCATATAAAACCCAAATTCCACAAGCTTGAGCTTTTAGGAGAATTGGTCGTTTAACATGTTATCAGAGCTTGGTTTGAGAGGAGGTCATGGGTTTAAGACCTTTTTATGCAATTTGAATATTTGATCCCCATAGAAGACTCCGTTTGGTTTGTTTGATTCTTTCATGTAGGAGGTAAACGTGATATTAAATATTAAGCCGTCATGGTACGGTACATTGAAGAGTTGCTCATTAACATACTTGTTACCAAGGTTTAAAATCGAATGTCGGCCGATATTTAGGTGTATCGGCGAATGCCGTGCCACGATATTTCCCTTTTCGATTGCCGGTCCTGTGTAGGAAATTTCGGCTTTTATCGGTTCGGCGAAATTTCGATATCGATTTTGCCGATTTTTAGATATTTAGAAATATCGGTCACTTTGTTCCGCAATTGAAATTCTCTTGTTCCTCACACAAATAAAACTCTTTTATTCATGTGTCTGTGAAATGGAGAATTGTTGTTGAGGTTGAGCATAAAAGAAGTCTGAGTTCCTGACACTCACATCCGCTCAAACTAAGAATGCCCTTATGTAATATATATTACAAAATTTTAATATATTGTCTTTCTAATTTATGAATATATTTTTAATAAGTTTGTGAATATTTTAAATATTTATAATAGCTAAATAAATATAAAATATATAAAAATATTGTATTCTATGTTGTTATTATAATTTCCAATTTAAAAAAACTATTGAATAAAAATATTTTGTATAAATCATATAAAAATAATTTATTTCATAAATTAAAATATATTTTAATAAAAATCATTTAAATTTTATAAACAAATATAAATATAGGAAAAGAATGTAAAAAAAAATCAAATCTAATTGATATTATCATTCTCTATGCTTTTAAAATAATTTTAATAAGTAACTTAAATATATTCTTAATTTTAAATAATTTTTAATTATAAATATTATGTAAAAATATAAAGTGATATATCTAGATATATCAGATATATCGTAAATCAAAATCTTAAATATATCCGTCAAAAGCAAATATTTCATCCTTGCTTATTCATGATCATTCTATAACCCTACTCTGCTTAAAATCTGCAATGATCAAAGAAACAATCAAAGAAAGCCCCGATAACCACACAATCGGGAGCTGGCGACCACACCTTATGATTATGGAGGCGAGGGAAGTAAGCAGAGTGGATCCTACGGCCCGAAATTTAGTTTATGGAAGCGACATTAGTGACCCACATAACAATTCCTCACACGTATGGCTATGACCATCTCAACAATAAAACTCTCATCTCACTAACTCTTCTTTGGTTCGCTTGAGAAGGCATCGAGGTGATCTAATGTAAAAACAGGAAAATTCAAATTTTATGAAAAAGGGTAAAAGCGGTAATTTGGTTAAAACAGAAAATTTTCTGATCTCGGGATGATGAAGCGAGTTTCAACTGTTGGAATCGTCTTGAAATCTTTTCTGTCGAATTTCATTGAATTCAGAGGCAGATCAAAATTTACGTTTTTGAGACAGAGTGTGGTCAGAGTAAAGCGACTTTTGTGAAAAGACATGTGATGTGACAAAGTCACTATTACATGTCTTGTCTGTTCACATGTGCGTGATTGGCATTGACATGATGGAGATGAAGATGGCTTTGATTAAGCCATGTGTAGGAATCATAAAGGGACAAGATGAGAATTAAGTGGAAAGTTTAAAATGAATAAAACAAAGAAGAATAGTGATCTTCTTTTCCAAAGTAGCAGAAACGGACAGTGAGGGCTGGTTTGAGTTTTTAGAGAGAGAGAGTGGCTTCTCTCTAGATTTCCCGCCGTTAGGATTGTCGGTTCTCGACGGACCGAAATGGCCGTGCGAGGGTTACGCGTGGAGTCTGGAGTTTATTGGAGTTTCGACAACTCGAGAAGGTAAGGATCTTTTCTCTTGGTTTATTCTTTGGCTAGAGCCATTTTATGGATGAGTTTGCTAAGGCTTGGAAGAAATACATGAATCTCAAATCTTTGAGGCCCAGAAGTGAAGAAATCTCTAATTATTATTAGTGCGTGAATAAGTACCCGGCTGGGGGTTTCAGCATTCACGTGATGTTCAATGTGATTTTGTGTGTTTTGGGTGATTCGAAATAGATTACTTGATTTGTTAATTAGCCAATGAGCTAATTTTAGTGTTGTGGTTGTAAATTGAATAACGTAGTTGTGTGAATTAATTATGTTGATATATATATTTTATATATTAGCATGAGTTGTGGAGTGCTTTAATAATTCAGTATGCATTGGGGCGCCTAGAATATTAGGAGTGAGTCGCCCAGCTATGAAAATGAAAGAAAAGCAAAAAACGAAAAATGTTTGTGAAAGGAATTTAGTGGAAGATTTTGGAGAAATTGTGTTGGGAGATTGTCTAACAATTCACGTCGAAGGGCACATGGATTGTTTGGAGGTGTCGATAGATTCGCCTCGGAGGGGTTGTCGATAAATTTCTTAAGGCTTCGGTAGTAAGTTTTCGAGCAAAAAAGCTTTTGTTTGAAAGCGTGATTTTTACTTTCGCATTTGGCTTAGGCGTGTGAGGAGTCGGTGAGGACTCGAGACATTTGATTGGCGTGAACGTTAGTATGATTATGTATTTGCTTGGTGTGATTGTTTGCCATGATATGTGCGCCCAGATGGGGAGTAACCCACGTGCAGGAAATTATCCTTCGCGAGCTGCTGTGCTGTTGAGGATCACTATTTCGGGGAACGAGTGTGTAGGAGGATGAAACTCACTAGAGTAGCGTTTGAAACAGGATTATAGCTTTGGTATTCATTTTTATAACATGTATTAGAATTTTAAATTTTAATATATGTTTGAATTAAAAGTGATTTATTAACTCTTGAACCATGTAATATAATTAATATATATTTTGTGAGTATTGATGCATTAGTTGAAATATTACATTTAACTCACATGTGGACAGTAATGGTGTGTATTGTTTGGGACTGAGTTGTATTTGGTGAAACTGCCTGAAGAGGCTCTACGATTGCTATCAAATGGTAACAAATTGGCGTCAGTGTCATAGATTGTGGTTGTCATGGCAAGGACCCCAGGAATGAGGCGTTAAACAGTGTGAGCTTAGGTATCACGAATACCTAGGGCTTGGAGGACTTGGGCTAGGCAGTCATTTAAGTATCAGAACATCTGGCTTGAGGTATAATCGATGTTAGGGTTTAGGTATGTGATTACCTAGGCAGTCACGGGACAAGATTAGAACACTGCATGCATTGTGTTTTATGTGTGAATGGTGTGCATAACATGAGTTGTTGTGTATGAATTGTGTGTGGTATGTTGTGTGATTGTGTGCTTAGTGAATAGCACATAAGAAAAAAAAATGATGAGAAGAAATTTTTTATGTTAGTTTTACATTATTAATAAACGAGAAAAAAACAATTTAGAACTATTTGTTCTATTGAAAAATGATTTATTTTTTTTTTTGGTTTTCCAATAGTTGGAATGAAAAAAAAATGATGTGAAAAAAAAAAAAATACGCTCGGAAGGCGGCCAGGGATGGCTCTTGCCCATTTGATCGCGATCTGATAGATTGTATCGTGACACGGGAAACTAGCTAGGCCTGACTAGCGGGGCCGCGATACGGCGGTGCTCCCGTGACACGAGTAGGTAGGGCCCGCGATCACAGAGCCCGACAAGGCCCCAGAGCTGCGATGGCGGGGCGTGCGGCGGTGCATGGCTGGCGAGTCAGCGATCACAAAACGTGTATCGTGGCTAAGGGGCGACCGTTGTGTCGCGATACAGTGCAGCTAGGGCTGCGATACGGCTCCCAACGCCCTATGACACTGCGCATGAGCGCTGCGACATGCACGGTAGGCGCGCGGCAGGGGCTAAGGTTGCGATACAATATTTGTCGTGTTCGAGGGCCGTTGACATAAGCGCTCGACAAGACATGCCCGGTATGAGTCTGCGTAACTGGCAATCTGACGCCTATATGCGCGACGCGTGGGCGTGCAACGCGACCACTCATGAAGGCGTCGCGATCGTACCCGACCGCGGTAGCGACGGCCCGGCCATAAAACCGCGACCGCAGCCCGGCGGGCTGCGACCGCGGCATGAGTATTAGCTGCGGTACGGGCGGGTGGGTGCTGTGCACTTTCGACTCGATTTTGAATCGGTGCAGCGATACGAGTCCTTGGTTGGGACCTTTGTTCATGAACTTGTTCATGAACATTGTTCCACCGAGGTTTCAAAAAAATAAAAAAATAAAATTTTTTTAAAATAAAATAAAATAAAATGATTTTTTTTTTTTTGTTGAATATGATTTAATATATGAACTTATTGCCTTGCATTACCTATGAATGCATGAACATTGTGTATGAAATGTTTTTAGTATGTAAATAGTGTCTACGAGGGCTGTTTACGCTAGAATCTTTGCGTCGAGTTTAATGATAAGGTTGGGAACCCAGGAGTTGAGGCATGACCCTTGTATGAGTTCCCAGGGTTCGTGAGGATGGGGATGATATGTCGTGGTTCTTGAGTTAAGTCTGGGAACTCTGCCACCGGTGGACACGAGGATCATGGACATGTCAGAATTCGACGTCATCCTGGGGATGGATTGGTTGACGGCTTGTAGAGTCGTTATCGATTATGAGCGTAGGAGGGTTACTGCCTACACTCAGGACGGTACTCGTGTTGTATTTCAGGGGGACAAGCATGATATTTTACGGGCGATTATGCAGTCTAGGTGTCATGGGCCAGGTTAATTGGGTTGGCTAGCGAGCCTTGCAGAAGAGCGAGGTGGCGGACTTAGATCTACCTCAGTGATCTGCGAGTATGAGATGTTTTAGGATGACTATAAGGTTGCACTCCCGCGAGGTTGTAGACCGGTGTCAGGTTACACCTGGTGCCCGCCCGTCTCTATGACTCCGCCTTAGGATGACACTAGTTGAGTTACAGGAACTCAGAGTCCAGCTACGGGGAGTTCTTGAACAAGGGGTTTTATTAGGCCAGAGCACTTCACCGCCGGAAAAACAAGTTGTTCACGAAGAAGAAGAACCAGACCCTTCGTGCATTCACGAGGACAATTGAGCAGGAGTTCTGATCAGAATTGGTACCCATTCACAGAAGTTGATGATTTGTTTGATCGATTGAAGGTGCGAGTCTACTCCAAAATAGACCTTCGCACTGGTTACCATTAGTTGAGGGTTAGGGAGACAAATATCCCTAAGACAGCGTTTAGGACGCGTTATGGGCACTTTGAGTTTACGGTGATGCCCTTTGGATTGACGAATGCGCTAGCGCATTCTGCAGACCCTCCATCCACCTGCGAATTCTAACCCTATCAGGATCAGTTTTGCAGTAGTCTTCGTAGATGACATTTTGATACACTTCGGTCAGTGGGAGCATGAGTATCACTTGAGGATTATTTTACGATTCTTCGAGAAGTCATCGACTATCTGTTAGGTCGGTAAGTGCAAGTTTGGCTTCTCGGGGTGAGATTTTGGGACACGTGGTGTCGACGTAGGGCGTGTCGGTGGACCCGGAGAAGGTCGAAGCAGTTATGAGTTGGGAGAGGCCAAAGTCGAGCTTCGAGATACGTAGTTTCTTGAGATTAATTTGATACAGGGAGATTCATTGATTTCTAATTAGTAGCTATGTGAGATTGACTGAGGAAAGGAGGTCAAGTTTGATTGGGATGGCCGTCTGAGAAGGCATTCCGGGGAGTTTAGAAGAGGAGGCTTACGCCGGCTCCTATCACGATAGTCCGGACGGGGGCGGGTACCGCGGTGTATTGTGATGCCTCGGCGGGATTGGGATGTGTTTGATGCGGTCTGGGAGGTAGTAGTGATTAGGTACCCGCACGGTAAGTGGCTGAAATCAACAAAATTTATATACACTAAGTTCCTACCCTCTTTGCCCTTCAGTCGATTTCTTTGCCGATG
This sequence comes from Tetrastigma voinierianum, assembly GCA_016808115.1. Classification (NCBI taxonomy): domain Eukaryota; kingdom Viridiplantae; phylum Streptophyta; class Magnoliopsida; order Vitales; family Vitaceae; genus Tetrastigma; species Tetrastigma voinierianum. The sequence goes on along the minus strand of JAEQBH010007469.1, from coordinate 116,982 downwards.
TAGTGGTCTGAGGTCGAACAACGAGGATGGGTTTTCATCTAGAAATGATTTGCATAAGTGCATGAAAGGTAAGGCTTTCTATTTGGACTTTTGGTTGTGTTCAAAAGCCGGTGGGAATGGTTTAGCGATAATTGTAAGCGAAAGTTAAAGGTGAAAAAGTTAACTTTGAAAATTGAGTCACTAACTTGTGAGTTAGAGGCCCGAGCAAGTGTCTCGGGTTTTATCCTCGCGTTATGACATGCAACCTATAGTCCAGTAGCATGTCGGATCTATATTTAACTAGCAAACCTCACCACATGAGTAACTCTATTTGAGTCAATACGAGGTAGCATGCGATTATGGCCTTTTAAAACCTAACATTAAATTGTCATTTAATTTCATCAAGACCATCTAAGAACAACGATGTCTCTCACTGGCTGCCTTTTGTATCCTAAAACATGATGATAGCCAAAATAATACTTGATGAAATGTTATTTAACCACTAATTTGAAGAACCTAACATAAATATTATCTCAGGCTCGTAAGGGCCCATACAAGAATCACAGTCATACTCTCCCTTTGAATATGCTACTTGATCCTAAAAGCATGGAAAGTATTGGCCAAATCAATAACATTCAATGTTAATGCAGCCATGTTTGAATATAAAGGGCCATAAAATACACTGCAACAGCTTTTAATTACTCAGAAGGACAATGCATATGCCACATACTTGGTAGCTTCCTTCATCTTCAAGAGGAGCCTGTGACATCTCTTGAGTTTGTCATCCTCACGAGGGGTGTTTGAAAGCGGCCAGAGAGAAAGGGAAGAAAGAAAGAGAGAAGAGAGAAAAAGAAATAAAAGCAAAACCTAAAATAAAAGACTTTATGTACAAAAATAAAAACTTACAAAAATTATTCTCTCCCAATTTGTTCCCAAAAATTGTTGCTTAGGTTTACCAAAAACAAGAGGGGCTTATAAGGCCTCCTCAAGGTATGAAAATACCAAAAACCATAAAATTAGCTAGGAGTTATGGGACAATTAGAGTAATACACCAAGTTTGGAGTCGGTTTGGCATTAATTACCTAAAGGCACAGACGGGCATTAAATTTCATTTGAGCTCTACAAAATTTACCGCTAACTAAGCGGAGAATTAATTAAGCGAAAACATGAAGGCCGTAGGATGGCCCGATTTCGCTGGCTAGCGAGGAATTTCGCTAAGCCCAGCGAAATTCTTGTGGTCAGCGAAATCGAGTTATTTTAAGCTAAGGTGGTGCCTGTGAGTGGGATGGAATACAGCGAAATTTGGTGTTTCGCTAAGGTTGGAATTCGCTAAAGAGTGAAAATTTAGCGATCTTAAGCGAAATTTTAAGCAAGCAGCGAAAATTCACGTTTGTTGTTGATCCCTTCAACTTTTTCATCACACTTCAAAGCATCCAATTTTCTTCACTTTGCCTTGGTTTCTCATTGATTCTAGAAATTTGGTTGATCTGTTGAGACTTGAATTCAAACTGATTCATCCTTTGTATTGAGATTGAACTCCGAGTGCACAGAATACCTACAAAACAACCAAAAATACCCTCTAAGCCAACAAGTGTTACTAAGAAGGAACTAGAACACTTCAATTGAAAAAGTTATAAATAAGCATGATTAATGCGCAGCTTATTTCAAAAACCTATCCTAATATAGGGTTGAAATTGCACTTTTTGGGCATTGTTCTACTATGGTTCGGGATCGGTTGAAGAATCATGGCGAGTACCCCACACACGACATGGAGTTGACGATCGTAGTCTTCGCCTTGAAGATTTGGGCCCTTGCTTATGGTGGCTGGTTCAAGGTGTACTCGGACCGTAAAAGTCGAGTATATTTTCACGTAGCGGGACCTCGATATGAGGCGGCGCGAGATGGATGTAAGGTTCCTAGAGGATTATGACTTCACTTTGCATTGCCATCTGGTAGGGGCAAATGTGGTGGATTGATACACTCGGTCGGAAGTCAGGAGTATTGGCTAGTAAGCTACAGGGTGGCGGTGCTCGAGATATGGAGACGGTTGGAGCTCTGATGCTGCAGTAGGCTTAGGGTATGTTAGGGGAGTTTGTGCTTCACCATCTACGATGAGCGGAGTCGAGTCAGGCGGGACGCGGAGATAGTGTCTATCGGGGGATGGGTATAGTCGGAGTACAAGTGGCGAGGGCTGGACCATCCCACCACGAGATGGTAGTCTTGATTATAGAGGACATGTAGTGGTTCCCTTTGGGTTGGCCAGATTTGAGAGATGGGGATTCTCGGAGGAGTTTCACTTTGCTCTTTCGATTTGCCGTGCATCGAGTAAGCATGAAGATGTACCGGGGATCTTAAGTCGCCGATGCTAATGGAGCTGGATGAAGAACATGGGGGACTTTGTTCGACGATGTCTCATGTCGACGGAGTTAAGAGCGAGCAGGAAACCGACGAGCTGCCGACCATTGGGAGGTGGCTAAGTGGAGGCAGGAGCACATCATGATGGATTTTGTGACCCTTTCCACAGTTCGCAAGGACATATCTGGTATGGGTGATAATGGACCGGCTCAGAAGTAGAAAGCACATTTTCTAGCCCGTCAGGATGACCTTCATTGGAGATTACGCGGTTGTACGATTAGAGAGATAGTCGGCTACATGGACTACAAATATCCATGGTGTGGATAGGGACAGGGTTCTGACCGCACTTTGGAGGAGTTTCCAAGGCTATGGGCACCTGGCTGACCATAATTGTATTTTCTTTTCCACCTGGAGACGGATGGTGGAGTTAGAGGACTATCGGGTGTTAAAGGACATCTTTGCGGTATCGTCACAGATGCGGGGTAGTTGGGAAAAGATGAAACTGAAGAGCCCAGTCGCTACCTTGGCGGTTATCGGCGAGTATCTGAGATCAGCGCCGTATGAGGCATTGTATGGGAGGCCATCGCGAGATCCGCCGATACGTTGGACGAGGTGGGGAGAAGGCTCCATCGAGTGGTTCTGATGCGATGAACACCTCAGGAAGGTGAGAAGCGATACGATAGTGTCCACGCGAAATGCTGCTCACGACTCGAGCTTGCGGAAGAGCTGTATGCGGATGTACGACATCGACCGCCCAGAGTTTGAGGTTGGTGATCACGTCTTCTTGAAGGTGATGTTTAAGAAAGAGTGGTCGAGGTTCGGCAGCGGGAAGGCATATGTGCCTTGAGGTTTATTGGGCCCTTCGAGATACTCAAGAGGGTAGGCACTGTAGCGTACCGGTTTGCGTTACCGCCCAGCATGTCAGGTGTCCACGAGGTATTTCACGTCTCCATTCTCCGGAGGTACACTCCATATCCAGCTCATGTAGTGGATTGAGGAAAGATTAAGGTTGGCACGGATGAGACCTTCGAGGAGGGACCAGTGTGCATTATGGATAACCAGGATCGGGGTTTTGGCAGCGCAGGAGGCCCAGGTGGGGCTAGTGAGGGGCATAGCGACGGTGAAATTGGAGTCAACGTGGGAGCGCGAGGACATGATGCGGGCCACCTATCCCTTCTTGTTTAGGGATGAAGGTATGTGATTTAGTCGTTTAATACTTAAATGACTAGTTTACATGCATGACATAATGCACGTTGCATGGGCATGTGAGTTGTTATGATTGTACATAATTTCGGGACGAAATTCCTTTTAAGGAAGGGAGAATGTAAAACCCGGGAAAATTCAAATTTTATGAAAAATGGTAAAACAGTAATTTCGGTCAAAACCCTAAATTTTTCTAAATCTCAGATGACGAAACGGATTTAACCTTTGGAATCGTCTCGCGAAATCTAGTTACCACGTCGAATTTCGTCGAATTAAGACGATCGAGATTTCCGCATTTATTCTCGATGTGGTGTTGTGTCTTTATTTATTCTTATTCGTTTTTCTTTGCTTGGTCTTCATTTGTTGGGCTGCCCTTCATCATCATCAAGGTACTCATTCTGAACATCTTATATCATTGTTAACTATATCTTCATGTACTTCCTTAGACTATCATATCTTATGATGTATATCTTATACATTTCTATGCTAATACGTTTGCTTGTACTTTGTGGTATCTAACTCTCAGTAGGAGTGTAGAACATAGACTTCTTCTTTAATACCCTTAGGTACCCTTCATGTCCAACCTATTTACCTTTTTATCATTTTATTCTTTTCTTCTATACTCCTCTACATATCATATCTACGTCTATTGCTAATTCTTGTTCATATCTATCTCTTTTCTTATCATGTATTCTAATTGACTTTACCCAAGCGATTAGTCCGCGAGTGCAACAATCATATTTTACATGAAGTGTGGATACTGAATTCCATTTAAAAAGCATATGATTAGATTCTAGATAGATGAGCTTTCCATAGAGTCGAGAACACTGAGGAGTTCGGACGAGAGGTTTTGTCGCCCCCAGTTGGAGTCGTCGTAGTGAATCTGGGCGGCGGCGGCTTGGCCGAGCTCGGTCTAACACCTCGGTCTAACACCTTGGTCTGACACCTGCTATGCTCCACAGACATATGAATGGATTCTTGACTCATTAGAACTTCCATAGAGTCGAGAACGCAACGGAGTTCGGACCCGAAGAAGATTATGACCTTCAGTTGGAGGTCATACGTAGTCAAATCGACAAGTGACTGGGCGCGGTGACCTGACCTCGGTGAGCTCGGTCTAACCACCGATCTGACACCTAATATCCTCCTCAGACATGAATGTATTCTTGACTGATATGGTATTTCCATAGAGTCAGGAGCACCGAAGCGGAGTTGGGTGAAGGAGTTATGACCTTAGGAAGTTGGAGGTCATACGTGATCTACCAGCCCGAGTGACACGAAAGACTAAACTGGCCGACCTCGGTAAAATCGGTCTTACACCTCGATCGGCACCTTATCCTCGTCAGGCATGAATGGATTCTTGACTCAATAGGCTTTCCGTTAGGATCCGAGAACACCGAGAAGCGGAGTTCGGACGAAGGAGTTATGAGCCTTTGAGAAGTTGGAGGGGTCATACGTGATCACACCCGGCCAGTAGGCCCGAGACTAGCCTAGTTGGTGACCTTTGCGACCTCACGGGATGAAAGTCTGTGACCTCTGCTGATGAGATCTTTGACCTCTGTGAGCCTCACGGGATGAGGGTCTGCGGCCTGCGATGAGGTCTCTTGACCCTCTCTTGACCTGGGATGAGGTAGTGCGACCTCTGTGACCTCATGGGATGAGGTGCACAATGGATGCCTCTAGTGGTGGATCTCTGAGCATGTTGACCTCACGGGATGAGGGTATGCGCGACCTCTGTGGCCTCTACATGGGATGAGGTGCTAACCTCTGTTGATGAGATGCATTGACCTCTATGGGATGAAGATTCCTGGCCGAGCCTCCTACGGGATGAGGTCTACATCACGGGACCTCTATAGGATGGGGTCCTGCATGATGACCTCTACGGGGATGAGGTGCGACCTCCTACGGGATGAGGTCTGCTGACCTCACAGAATGGGAGTCTACATCTTGAGCCTCTACGGGATGAGGTCCTCGCGTGCGACCTCGCCCGTTAGATTGTTCAGAGTAAAAAGACCATAACTTGGTCTATAAGGGTCCGAATTGAGAAATTCAAAAGCCTAACATCAAGTTCATTGATGTGGCTACAATTTACTAGAAGGACTTACTTCGAAATTTCCTTTATTTATGACCCAAAAACCCGTTCTAAGGTCCGGATACTGAGTATGATCAAAAATAGGGAAATTTTCTTGGTTCAAATTGCAGCTAGACCCTTCCCAAAACACATATATAGGATCCTTAGAGCTCTTCTCAACTCAACCCATACTATTGTACAAACATCGATACTTTTCCATACGAAACTTAACAAGTTCAATATAAAACCATATTTCCATACAAATATTCATAGTTCCATACTCAAATTTCATAGTTCCTTACAAATATTCATAGTTTCCATACTTTTCTATACAAAATCATAGTTCCATACCTGTGTTCTCCTTCTTTCTTCTTTTCTTTTCTCTTCTTCTTCTTCTTCTTCTTCTTCCTTTCTCTTCTCTTCTCTCTTATTCGTTTTTGCTCTCCTTCTCCGAGACAAAAATGAGATGTTGTTTGTCTTTATCTTTATTTGATCTTATCCTTTTTATTTCACTTTCGGAGAAGCTTCCTCCTCTTTCCCTTGACCACTTGTCTCTTTACAGTTTTCTTCCTTATTTTAATTCCTAATATCTTTCTTTTTATTACTCTTTGGTCCTCGGAACTCACATTACTCTTAATTTAACTTATGCATATTCCTACTTTGGCATATAAACGCATTAAATTATGACCCTTGGAGTCTTTAGAAATGGAGTAGAGTATTAATTTACCCTTAAGCTGTGTATTAATTAAGTTCTTGCTTATTTTATTTTTATATCTTTATTTTTGTTAGATAATATACTTTTACTTTTAATACTCCCCTTAAACATGTCAGCTTTGCTAGGGTATATTTCGGGGTGTTCATGACTTGCTCATGTGTTTTACCAAAGGCTTTGTTGCAAAATGGCTTCCCTGTTGATAGTGATTCATTGCGGGTCTTTCACGATACAACTCAAAGGTTTAACATAAACCCGTGACCAACATGAAGTGTCATTTTGGGATAAGCTATTGCTTCCACGTTTAGATACATAATCCCACGGCTAGGAGGATGTACATATTGCGAATGAATGGAAAGCGATCATAAAGTCATTCCCCATACCTTTAAAAATCTACACCCATGAGAATTCGCGCAAAGAGAATTTCATTTCTTAACTTAAGTTTCCCATTCTGACAAGCATCCTGTGTTTACTCACTCAAAACATTCTTTGAATAGAGTGAGCGATAAAATCTTGATTGGAGAATTTTAAGAGGTTTGAAATCTTTGTCTCCTGTAAGTGTCCTCCGTATGGTGATGCCGATCTTTCTCCATAATACCACCCTTGTTTTGTTTCACAGGACACATCTCATATGATCATATACGCACCTCTTCTATCTGATAGTGGGTCATTCCGTATACTCTGACTACTTGTCCAGTTCTCAATTTTCTCCTCTTGGTAGCTAAATTGAATGCGTGACTCCACAGGCTAAGTAATTCGCAATATTTGCATACCCGGGGTGTTTATCTTGATAACATAAATAGATGCTCTGAATTTTTGCTATTTTGTTCCTTTATGTTCCTTGATTCTCTCAATCTAGATAAGTGATTTGATTCTTTATCACATTATCACTACCTTTGTCATGATCTTCGAGATCAAACTCTTGCGTGTGTACCATCGATCAGTGCGGCTTGGCATCTTTCTTTCTTAGGTAGATATTTAATTGCTTAGCATGATTAGTGTGTATTGCGGCATGGGATGATATGTAAGGCCTGAATTTTTTCAAAAGCAAAATACCATTGCGATCTCCTTATTATGGTATGATGGTCCTCTTGTGCCTCATTGAATGTTTCAGCTGGCATAGTATATACTCAGCCTTGAATATCTTTTGGAGTTCTCATCCCCAATAAGACTCCCATTACATAATCACGGCATACACATAATTTCAAACTCATTGTTCGATCTAAAGTTAGTAAACATAATGGGATTTAATACTAATCTGGATTTGATTTCTCGAATACGAATCACATCATTCATCAAAATCAAAATTATCATTTTCTAGCAGAATTGCACAGTGGTCTGAGATTTTGAAAAATCGTTGATGAATCTTACCATGAAATCTAGCATATTAAGGGAGCTTCTTATTCCACTTATTTAACTGTAAGGTGACATGAGAGTTTTATAACATCAATCTTTGCTTGTAGTGCACTTCAATCCATCAATAAGAAATTTTGTGCTGACAATACCTTCAGTTAGCATGGAAATGACATTTTCCCAGTGGCTTGATTCTTAGTCTTGGCACATTGAAGAGTATTCTTTGCTAAGTTTCTCGAACACTCATGCTTGGATCCATAAGTGAGAAGTCATCATCCATGAATATTTCCATATTATCTTACCAGTGGAAAAATATATAGACATCATACATCTTTGAAGGTGGTGGGAGCGTTACATAATCGAATGGCATCCTTCTAAATGCCAAGGGAACACCCATAAGGACATGTAAATGTTGATTTCTCTTGATCCTCTGGAGCACAGTACGATAAGTTTATAATAAGGACTGTCCATCGAAAATTGCGTAGGAGTGCGCGCTGGCACAATGACATTTGGTGATGGTGGATAATGAATCACTGGTAGCGGTGTTAAGTTTCATAATCTATACCAGACTCATCTGTCCACACGAGTTCTTGTGAAGTCAATTCATTCTTCTCATTCGATCCACAGTGAATCCTCCTTCTTTTGAACCAGTGTGCAGGCTCCCTAATTTGTCTAAGATTGTGCATATATAAGGCACATTTAGCCATTTCGGCACTTCTTTTGTGACTTCTTTTATTACTGGGTGGCCTCTCGATGTTTCTGCTGAAGTTCTAGCATTCTCTCTAACGGGATCTTATGCGTACAGATTGAGGGTGATTCCTTTCAAATCTTCTATAGACCCGAGCTATTAGCTACTATATTTACTACGAGAGTCTCCAGCGATTTTCCTCTTTTAGCCTAGTTAATCCAGCTAAAATGATAATTGGCTTTCCTTTTACGGTTTCAAAAGGCATACTTCAAATGTTCGGCCGATTCTTGATTATTAAACCCCTCACGAGCTTTGTTTTCTTAAATGCTCTTCATAAGCTGTGGTTGTTTCACACACTTTTGATTTTCGACAGATCTTGGAGTGCTTGTATTTAAAATTGAGTTAATTTCAACTTCAAGATACTCAAGATCACGGAAATTCATCTCGTTCTCATTCATTGGTCTGAAAATTACAGTAGTGGCCGGTTCGAACTAACATGATTTTGTTTCTACAATTCCACGGTCGAAGCCTCTGAGAGTTAAGTTTGTTTTAAGCGTGATTAGGATGAAGTCTGTGCTTTATCTCAACCCCAGAGTTGGTTCCCCTTTTTTTCACATCAATCAGTGATGTCATACATTTCTAAGAATGGTCTTCCCTAGATGAAAGTGAAGTTGTTTGTCTTCCTCCATATTGATGACCACAAAGTCCACTAGAAAGACAAATTTCCCCACCTTGATCAGCACATCTTCAAGGATGCCCTCAAGATGAGTCATTGTTCTGTCTGCCATCTACAGATAATGGATGTGGGAGTGAGCTCCCTCAAACTTAATCTTTGAGCAACAGATAGAGGCATCAAGTTGATGCTGGCTCTAGAGTCACCTGATCCTTTTCCCATATGTGGCATCCGTCTTGCGAAGTATAGTAAAGCTACGGATTCTGCGTTTTCTCACACACAGTAGGAATCTTCTTAATCTTGCAACGCGGTTGCTATTAGGTTCAATATCCCTTCCTTAATAATCTTCCTCTTTTTGCTCAATATATCTTTCATGAATTTTGCATATTAAGGCATTTGAGTTAATGCCTCAGAGAAAGGAATATTGATATCTATTTGTTAAACTTGTCATTCCAGAATTTAAAGCTGCTCCTCTAGCTTTTGCTTCACTGCGGTTTAGAGAATGGGCCCCGGAGGATTGTAAGTGTAACACCACGAGTCCCAACGAGTGTGGTTAAGTAGTAAAGTCGCATATGTGTACGAAGGGTTTCGACAATTATTTTGAGTGCCATAATATAATTTTTGAAAGTCGTTTTAAGGATGAAATTATAAAGTTTTCAAAGAATTGTGGCACTTTTACAATTAAAGAAAGTGGATGGGTGAAATTCCAATTATGTAATTTTAAAAGGATAATAATAATAATAAATTGCAGGTGTTCGGGGAAGTCTAGAAAATTCTCTAGATCTCGGATAATGAGAAACGGAGCGTAGATTAAATTCGTCACTTGAAATCTAGTGACCGAAAATTTAGTTAGATGCAGGCGGCCAGATATTTTATGAATTTATGGGTGATAAATTGTCAATGACTTAAGGAAGGTTACTACGAAAATCGGAAGTCGAAAAATGACTGTAAGTTCATTTAAAATAATTGGCGAAAAAATACAAATTTTAAGGCGAAATGGACCCCAGGCAGGTAATAAAATTGTTTATCCAAATAATAATAATAATAATTAAAAAAAAACAAAAACAAAAACAAAAAGGATAAAAATCAAAAGGTAGGGCGTAGGGTGGAATGAGAGGCGTCAGAGAGAGAGAGCCACAGTTTTTATTTTTATATTTTCTCTTTGTTTCTTTCTCATATTTACAAAAATCGGACTGTAGATTTTCGTTGGAGCAGAAGGAAAAGTTGGACTATGCGACGAGAGCTACGCGTAGGTACCAATATCTTAGCCTTTTGTCAAACTTTAAAAGATAGAAAATTTTCCTACTTGTGTTATTTCGAGCCTAAATGCTATGTAATGGCTTGAAATTTTCTTAGAGGCCGTGAAAGGTTAATGGCGATCCAAATTTTTTAGACTCAGTTAAAATTTTAGGAATTTTTTAGGGCGTGTTGGACGGTCGGACCAGATTGGGGATGCTGGCAGTTTAGTTGAGCGGGATTGTATTCGGACGAGGGTCGGACATAATTTTGAGAGATATTTTGGTGTTTTTAGGCGGCTGTGGAAAATTATGAGTCAAGTTGAGCTGGCTGGCATATGGTTTTTATGGGGCATTTAATGTGTAGGGACATTTTGGTCAATTTCTGCATCATATTATCGGGATGTCATATAGAATGGGACTAGCACGTAAAGGTTTGTTAGAATCGAGTTCGTTCGATATAGTCGCTGAAAGCCACATTGCCATGTTTTTATGGTTAAAGACGTTGAGCCCGAGGGCATTTTTCGGTACTTTGTATGGATTGTGTAGGCGATTTGAACATCAGGTAGGAATTTAGAGTGCTTGTGAGATTGAAAGAAATTAGTCGAGAAAAGAATTGAGTACTCAAAATCTATTTTAAACGAAAATGTTTAAATTACAAGTTTGTAAAGTGCTTTGAAAATATAGGATTTATAAAGCATTTTTTACCTCCCATTTATTATACTTAAGCGAAAAGTTCGATTTCGATTATTTAAGAAACGGTTTGGCTTGGTTTAAAAGTAAAACCTCACAGATTAAGCGCATTTCGATTTCAGTCAGATATACCTTTGGTTGTATGGGATTATGGATGTCATAAATATATATTATAGTTGGCGTTAGGTTGAATCTGGGTCTCTATCAAGTGATGTATCTTCATTGAAGTGCACATAATTAGTGCGGAGACGGGATGGCTATGGCGATGGTGTTGGTTAAGTTCCATCATGGGCATTTGGATTCCAGGGAGTTCCGTATGTTTATGGAGATCGTCGTGTTCTTAGGACCATCTTAGCGGGTGTTAGGGTTCCTCTAGATGCCGAGACCAGAGGTTCCATGGTATCACGTCTAAGGGTATTTGAAATAGACCCGCATTAGTTTGGTATGATTTCAGTATAGCACTTTCGAGATATTAACCACCATTGAAGCTTGATTTTGATGTAGAAATAGTTTTACTCGGAAATGGTTTTTTATAGCAAAAGCCTTCAGTTTTCTCATAAACGGGTTTACAACCATTTTATCCTGATTTTCATATTGGGAGGGGATGCAGACGACGGACAACAGACATTTAGAACTTATAGTACTCTTGAGCGGGTTTGGCTCACGGTTTTGTTTTTAAAATAATTTTAAGTCTGAGTGTCGGGCGAAGACCTTTCGAGGATCCTCGATCCTGAAGCCTTGCCGTGTTGTGATTATATATGAGATAAGGTGTAAAATAAAAATAATTAAAAGTTAAATACATGACATTTTCTTTATATGGTCTCTCGTTTTTAAAATAACCATGCATGGTTTTGAGAAAAAGCAGGTTCTGACAAGTATGAGGTGGATTGATTCTTATCTTATATTTTGATGGGGGCGGAGGTCTAGCTTTGTGTGTAGTTGGATTTTTGGAAAATATTGGGAGTGTAAGTTTTATATACGGGTGATTTTGTATTTCGGGCTTGACCTTGTAGTGCGATCGTTATCGCTGCCGGATTTGTTAAATCTAAATGTGATTTTGATAGAAAAGTGAAAAATTTTATAACCCACGTTTTTCCAAAAACGGTTTGGCCGGTTTTAACGGCTGCGCTTCATAATAACTTGTATCGGTCGGCGGCTTGGGTGGGAGGTTCTTGTGGAGTTCTTGGCGGAATTTTCTTAATCACTAGGAAGAGTGCAGTCGGTAAGCCTTAACTTCTTCCTTCTTTCCTTGTTGATTGATTTGCATTACATTGTTCTCTTTCTCGGCAATTTCTTAAACTGTCTTTGCTCAAGTTCTTCTCGATTCTGTTGTTTCTCTTCCTCGTTATCCCCTCTTTTCACCTCTCGCTTATCTAGCTCTTGTTTTGTCTCAGGAATCAACGCCATCACAGTCCTTTGGATTCTTTTTTGTGTCACTTGGAAATAAATCCTTAGGCTCTTCTGCCTGACTTAGACAGTTATATCTGTATCCTGAGATTCTTTAAAGCGTTGTGTTTGAAACTGAAACGTGGACGTGTTTGTGGAAGTTTTAAGTCGTAAAATTTCTTTTCATGCGATTCAAGGATCCTATTGTCGACATGAAATGAAGCATCACGATATTCAAGGATTGAGTCATTTTCGACCACACGATACTCTCCTCTATTGTCCCTCACACTCTGTTGTTCTTGGGGACCTAGAGAGGTGACGTAGGCTTGTTGATGGTCGAGTCGGAGTTTAGGGCCCTGTTGTGCTCCTCTACCATACGAAAAGTTTTCATGATTCTTCACTCGATCTTTGGTGTATGGTGTGTTGGCAAGTTGGGGGTTAAGCGGAAGTGATACTTCTTTGGGCCATCCATATACTTGGTCTCGGCTTGGTAGGGCTCTTCTCTGACTAGTTCACCGACACTTCTTCTACTTCTTTCTTCTCATAACCACTTCATGTGCGGTGTGAGTTCTTCTTTCATTTTTTCCTGAGTTTGTTCATCACTTTGCATCGGCTTTGCTTCTATGTTTGTCATTCTATCAAGCCCAGAAAAAAGACCCATTTCCTTTCAGCTTTCTTTCTTGCTCCACTGAGAAGCTTCGGATGGAGCCTTGTAGTTGCATTGTAAGATCTTCAATTAGTTGCCATGCCTCCTCTTGCATTTCTTCTATTAAAAGCCTGTAGGATGCATCAATTATGACCCTTAGAGGCATAATTCTTAGCATGATAGAAAATATCCATCCCGAGGTGGTCGAATCATTCATCGTAGGACATCTTTTGTGATCTTTTGAATCTCCCATCTGATGTAGAGGCTCTCATCTTCCCCTTGTTTGAAGACAATTATTTCCCCTCTTCTCTCAGCAGTGAGAGCTGGAGGAAAAAATTTGCTCATATAACCTTCCACCAATTCTTCCCAATTGTTCATTGATCCCACTGGCAATGAATCAAACCATGTTGCTACCACATTTCTCAATGAAAATGGGAAGAGTTGCAACTTGATTACTTCCGGTCTCACCCCATTCAACTTGACTATGTTGGCCATCCTTATGAATCTTCCCATATGCTCATTAGGATCTTTAGAGAGATGACACAATGAAGCTGGTATTCTTTGCACCATAATGTCGATCACGGTTTCGGCTCGAAATTGTTTGCTTGGGGTTAACGAGGTTGTCTTCGCGCAAAGTATTCCTCTTGGATAATAGGCCTCCAAAATTCCTCCATAGTATTAGGCCTCTGATTTCTCTCTTCTTCTTCTTCTGGAATAGTCTACAACCTTTCTCTTTGATTTGCCATATTTCTGGATTCTGCACTGGTGATTCTTCTCAGATTCTACAGGGTTCTCTCAATTTCAATGTCAGGCAATGAAGCACATACGGCCTTACATGCTATTTTAAATTCCTTCCTGAAAGTAGAAACACTAAGATCAAATGGATTATTGATATCAAACAAATATATATATATATATATATATATATATATATATATATATATATATATATATATATATATATATATCTGCTATATATATATATATATATATACTTGTTTAAGCTTCAAAAATATCGAGTGGCTTAATTATGCTACTATTCAACTGTGTGTCATTTTCAGAATTTGTAAAAACAAAGAAAAATGTCCAGATTATATTTCTCTTTTGTGAAAATATTACAGTTTTTAAATTCATTTGGGTCGGCGGCGCTTGAAAACTTGTTGACCCGATTTTTGTATATGGGATCAAATTTACGCTCTTTGTCACACAAGAACTATTATCGAGAATCCTCGATAAGGCAATAAAAAACTTGTAGACCAAAATATAACTGTTATGCTCATTATAAAATGGTTTTTCAATGATTTTTATTAAAACTTTAATTTAGTCATGTGTCTGCAATTATGCAAAGAGTCGTCACAGTAATAAAAGTGGACCTATAAGTCCCGGATATCGTTCTGTCACGTCCCGAGGGGGTGACGAGTATCAGGGGACTCTTCACTTGCTTTTCGGACATTAGTGGGCTGATCTTATAACTAAATCAAAATATCATATACAAAAATATAAAATAAAGCTGCCACCCGTGGCTGATGTTTGAGTGTCAGACATCGATCCACGAGTCATTTACATATACATATACCAAAAATGGCTGCATTTACATTTACACATAATAAGAAGCGCGAAAACCTATTGGTGATGGACCTCACACAAGTGTGTTGGCTGACGGAATACGAAAGATCGACATCCTCCTGCTGTACCTACGGATTAAAGCTGATCTTCAAGCAGCAGCTTAGTGTGAAACTATAGACTTATACATGTACACATGCATTAAAACCATATTTTCTGAGTAAGAATATAACATTAATAGTTCTTAAACAATAGCATATATCAAGAATTAGCATGAATTCGCCATAGCGAATACATATACTTGTACTTATGCTTTGCAAACTTATCAGGATCTCGGTAGGAGTTCTGAACCTATACTTATCACGGAGGTACTGCATGGGTACTAAGGGACCTACTTGTGAGGTACTCTGTTGTCTAAACCATGTGAAATATATGTTGTGGGCTCCTTATCTTTCCATTGTTTGACTACAGACGATGATAAATAGGTAGGACCATGACCTGATAGAGTGCTGAAGGTGCGGTCGCGATCTTGATGCGCCTTATAGTAAAGTCTTAGAAACAACGATAGAGAATGTCGTCATACTAATCGAAGATAAGTACTAAATGTGCGAAGCACTAATGTCAGTACCGAGAAGTACTAAATGTGCGAGAGACACGCGATCGAGAGTGCCGTCGTACTAATCGGAGTGCTAGAAGTGCATGCGTGTGCGCCCCGCATGCATGAGAGGTGTCGTGTCATTGATGTGATCTGGTCTTAAGCAGTCCTACAATTATAACAAGGCTCGAGAGCTTGCTATCTTATCATAGAGGCATTAGAGGTTTGCCAGCATCCATTAAGCTTTGCCTCGGTGTGAGGATCTTTATTATAATTTTCCTTTACTTTACAATCATGAATGGACCCTTTCATACACTTATAGAGTCCTCATTAATTTAATAGACGGGTCCTCGGAGTAACGGAAAAGCAAAACAAAACAAAACACCAAAATTTCCCATAACATGAGCAGTGTTATCTGCGAGGTGTAGCCCTTTCTGGCGTAGCATGGCTGCACACGCCCGTGGCATAGGTGTACCGGCGGTCGACCTCCTCTCGGCCACGTCGCAGCATGGGCATGCCACACCTTAGTGTGGGCCTATGCTACTGCTTAGGGTCCCTACGCCGCAGCGTAGGACCCCGTGGTACTTGAGATTTTTCGTGGGACCCAGTGGTACCCGATTTTTGATGAGATTTAGTCGTTTTAAGAGAAATCTAACTTCAGAGACCCTGAAAATAATCCATAAACATCCTACGAAAACAACTCCCGAGAATGGGTTCTAACTTGACAAAAACCAAACATAGGATTAATTAGGGTTTTCAAACCTAAACTCAATTACTTGTAAGTTAGGTTAACCCATAACGCACCAAGCGTGTCTCGGCAGCATGCTTTGCAGAATCGTCTGATCCATCTTTCATCACATACAAACTAGGGTTTTACCAACCTAACTCTCAATAAATCTAGGGTTAGGATGAATTCTAACTAAACCACAGAAATGCGACCACTAATATCCATACAAACACTTCCATACAAGTCCCATACAAAAACATAGCATTCAATACTCAAGTTTCCATACTTATCCATACTCAAAGTCATAAATCCATACCTTTTCTTTTTCTTGTTCTCTTCTTCTCTTCTTCTTCTTCTTCTCTTCTCTTCTCTCTTTCTCTCTACGTTTTCCTCTCCTCCAAATGAGAGACCAACCCAGTCTTATCATTTGCTTTTGATTCATTTTATTACTCTTTGGTCCTCAAGTTCCTTTCTATTTGCACTACAACTTCCCATTATTCCACTTTGGCATATAATTTTATTATCTTATGACTTTTAGATCCTGTTTTGACAAATTCCACTTTTACCCTTGTGTCTTGTACAAATTCTGGGTTTTCTTAGTTTTCACGTTTTTAAGTTAAATTACGAAAAATTCAAATTATACCTACAAAATACCCTAAACATGTTGAAAACAACTAGGGTATATTTCGGGGTGTTACAATTCTCCCCCCCTTAAAATAAATATAGTCCTCGAAGTGCACGGGCGAAGAATTTGAGGGGGTATTGTACACTTTATTGTCGATCTTTGGTTCCCGTGTCGCTTCTTCCATACCATGATGATGTTGCCAAAGCACTTGCGGAGGGACTTGCTTGTTCCGTAATTTATCTTATTTCACGATCTAGAGCCTTTATCGGCTCTTCTATCAGTGAAATCTTCTTGTACTGTATACTCTTGAGATTGAAAACACCATGCGATGTATCGAGAATGATATCTCCGAAGCATAGAAACATGGAATACATAATGTAATTTGGCTAAGTCCAGAGGGAGTGCCAAACGATACGCTACTAGTCTAACTCTTTCTAAAATCTCGTAAGGGCCAATGAATCTTGGACTCAGTTTTCCTTTGCTTCCAAAGCGGAGTATCTTTTTCCACGGAGATACTTTTAAAAACACTTTGTCTCCGGCTTCATACTCTATATCCTTTCTCTTCAAATTAGCATAAGACCTTTGTCTATCCTTTGGCGACTTTTTAACCTTTCTTTGAATAATGCGAACTTTCTTTTGTGTCTTTTACTAAATCGGGACCAATAATCTTATGCTCATCTGAGTATCCAACACGGCTGAGAGTTCATCTTATTCCATACAAAAACTTCATACGGGGCCATCACAAATCTTAGTTAAGTAATTGTTTATTTATAGCCCGAATTCCGCCGTGGAGATATACCTATCCCGACTTCTGGAAAAATCTAATACCTGACCCGACATATCTTCCAACACATGTATCACTCTTTCCGGCTGTCCATCTGTTTGTGGATGGAAAGTAGTGTTAAAATTCAGTCTCGTACCAAAAATGTGTAATTTCTTCTTGAAAACCTTGAGCGTAAACCGTGGATTACGCGGTCGGATCTTATCGACAAAGGGAATCCATGCAATCCCCGAAAAATTTAACTCTACATAAAGTTCCGGCTAGACTATCCATTGGTAGTCCAAGTCGGATCGATTAGGAAATATAAGCGGAGACTTGGTCAATTTGTCCGTAATTACGAAGCGCCTGTGTTTCCTTTGGGTGAGGGAGAATCGGATACAAAATCCGCCGTAATGTTATCAGCTTCCATTGGGAATTAGAGGGGATTCAATAAACCGGACGGTACTTGGTGTTCGATAACTTTGCTTGTTGACATGTCGGGACAGACACGTGACTGAGAAATGTCCTTTTTCATCCCACCCGCCGCGATATCTTTTATTTCCTTATCCTGATACGTGCTATTACTTAAGGGTGCATGGTGAAAACGAGTATTATGGCTTTCATATAATATCTTCTTTCTCAAATCCATATCATTCGGGGTACATAATTTGCTCTTATTACAACAAACCTCCCTTTCATCTATGGCGCGTGGTCTTGTCTCCGATCTTACGACTAATTTGAACTATCTCTTGTAACTTGGTATCATTTTACTGAGCATTTACTATCATTTGCTTCAAATCCGTTATAACTCTCAATTGAGCCAACAAGGCTCCATCGGGTGCAAGTCTCGATCGCAATCTTTCGAGACAAAGCAAAAATCATTTTCCCTTCACCATAAGGCATCCGCCACTACATTTGCTTTCCCCGGGTGGTAGTCGATTATACAATCATAATCTTTAAACAATTCCAACCACGTGGCGTTGCCTCAAGTTCAAGTCCTTGAGTTAGCAAATATTTGAGGACTCTTATGATTAGTAAAAATTCTACATTTTTCTCCGTATAGATAGTGTAGCCAAATTTTCAAGCTAACACTACTAGTTTGCTAACTCCAATCATGAGTGGATAGTTTGTTCATCAGGTTTCATTGTTTGGAAGCATAAAGCCACCACTTCCCATCTTGCATCAATGCGCGTCCCGAACCTATCCTCGGCGTCAACGTACATAGTATAATCCCTACGAGTAGGTTGAGTCAACAACTAGTGCTTCAACCGGTATTTCTTTTAACCTTTCAAGGCTGGTTGGCTAACATCATCCACGCTCAAACTTCACTCCTTTCCAGAGTAATCTTGTAAGTGAGGATGCTATAACTGAAAATCCTTGTACAAATCTCCGATAATAACCTGCTAAGCCCAAGAAACTTCTCACCTCGGTTACATTTCGAGGAGGTTTCCAATTCATGACTGCTTCAATTTTCATTGGGTCCACTCTAATACCTTCCATGAATCTGTTATGACCTCAGAATGACCTTCCTTAAGCGAGAATGTCACATTGCTGGCATGAATAAGTTCTCTCTCTCAAAATTTGCAATACTATTCTCAAAATGGTGTTCATGTTCTATGCATCTTTAGAATATACCCGAGGATGTCATCAATAAATACACAACAAATTGATCTGATAGGGGTGAAAAACCACATTCGCCGAGTCGTAAATGCGATCGAGACATTTAGTCGACGAATGGCATTACTAAAAACTCGCTAATGGCCATAGGGTTCATTGTTTCGGGACATCAACCTCTTTTACCTTGAGTTGATAATATCCCGATCACAAGTCTATCTTCGAAAAGACACTTGCTCCTTTTAAATGATCAAATAAATCCTCTATTTTTGGAAAAGAATACTTATTCTTAACTGTCACTTTGTTTATTTGTCGGTAGTCAATGCACATCCGAAGAGTGCCATCTTTCTTCTTAACAAATAAAACCACATACCCTAGGTGAAGGACACTATATAGGATGAAACCCTTATCCAGCCAAAGCTCTTATAGTTTGAGTCTTCAACTCTTTCGATTCAATTGAGCCCTTGAGTAGGATGCCCTGAAATAGAGTCGTTCTGGTCTTTAATAGAATCTACTTCTTTTGAATTTGGTACTCCATATAATTCTTCGAAGGGGAAACACATCGGGAACTCCTAATCACGGGAATGGCACTCTATATTCACTTGCTCTCTTTTGGAGTCAATAATCAAAGCCAAAAGGCTTCCTGACCTTTTCTCGAAAAACTCTACTAGTTTCCACACCATTTGAAATAACTTTCGGTATGGATTAGAGATCGGATGTAAAGTTACTTTTAACTTTACATATCGGAACATTTAAGCGATCACTTGTTTTCTTATTACAATCAACTTTGCTGGCCCAATGTTTGGACCCACAGCAATCATTCCCAATATCAAATCAAACTCATGAAAAGTAGCAATCGGATCATTAGGGAATTCCTTTATCATTTTGATAGGGGACAGAGATTCTTTGCCACACGTGGTTGACTCACTTCATGCCACAGGACTCTCATAACAAGCGGGTCCATAAGCTAACAACTCTGCTTAAGACGATTTATCATTCATTGTTCCATGCATATATGATCACGTAGAGCCCGAATCGTTAAAGCATCTGAGTGTCTCGAGAGTGAAAATACCCGATAATAACCCGTATATCGGATCTTCCAATATCTTAGCATAATCGGGCACAGAATTTGTAGTAGCGGACAGATTCACTATCTCACGAAACACTACCTCTTCCTTGTGAACCACTTCGTCCTCTACCTACTGCGAGTCTATGGAGGTACATTTGACCCTCCTCTACCACTTCATGAGGATTTCACAGAACTTCCCGATCCTCGTGCAGACCAGTTAGCTATCACATGATCGGTCTCCACACGAAAACACCGATTCTCGACTACACAAACCATAATGATTTCTATAGCAATGCGGTCATGTAGGTCTTTCCTCTTGTCTGGTTAAGGTGCCTCGATCCGAACCTTGTGTCATGGTAAGTCCTTGTCTCCTACCCCTTGTAGCTGAACCCTATACTGAATCAACTTATGACTCTCTAAGAGGAACCCCTTCTTAAGAAAATTTTCTCTTTCTTTCTTTCTTGACTCTTCATTTCAGACTTCTCAATTTTTATAGCCACTTGTACTAGCTGATAAAAATTGACAACTTGTAGCGAAGTAACAGCCGTGAAGTACCTTTTGATGGACTCATATGGCCTCTCTCGTATCTACATGAATTTTTTCCGTGAAACGGATTAAGTGCATATTACTAAGATCGTTGAATTCTTTCTCATATTCGATACTTTATGTTTCCCTTGTCTTAGAGTCGAAATTACTTCATTTATTGACTCATATGTCATCGGTGACATGCTTAGTATTAAACTACGTAGCCCGAAAGTAGTCCCGTATAGCTGAATCTACACAGCCAGTGAATTTTCAAAACCAACTTCCACCAATCATAAGCACCTTACGGCAATGGCACATGTGGCGCTTTTGGTCCTTAGGGCATCTGCCCCATCTGAGCCATTTACACAGGTTTTCAAGCGAAAACTCGGCTTTATCGGACTCTTCCCATACTTTGTACCATGGAATTCTTCCACTCCCATTTCTTATTGAATCACTCGAGCTCGAGGGCCGTGAGTTGATCTAAGACTCTTGCCATATCTGAGAGAGATTTTACGATGCCTTTTATTTGAAGCATATTCATTTAATCGTTGAATCGAGCCAATTAGAAACATATTGATCAAGGAGGTTGGCGAAAACTCCATTGTTCCTCTGATTCTGAGGTGGATCCATTCTAGACAATACCTGAAACAAGGACATCGCGTTAGGCGACCTGATACTATGTAGGTATATGTGTCTAAGACTCTTCCGGAAACGCCTAAACCCTAAGCTCTAATACTGACTCTTTGCGTTGGTAGCAGATCCCATCGAGCCACTGAGTTGCTCGTATACATGCTTTGATACCCGACTTGTCACGTCCCGAAGTCGCGGCTATGGGACTCTTTACTTGTTTTTCGAGACATTGGTAGACTGAGTCACCTCTACGTAGATCAAATTATCGTTATCTGAAAATACAAAATAAAACTGCCACCGTAGCGGTGTTTACAGTGTCCATACATCCAGTCCTGAGTCCCATTTACATTTACATATACATATACAAAAATTGTACATTTACATTTACATAATCAGAGTACAAAACCTACTGATAATGGACCTCTACAAGTGTGATGGCCTAGTAGAATGCGGAAGATCGCGGACGTCCTCCTCTGTATCTACATGGATTAAAACCCGTGCTAATCTTAACGCTTAGTGGGAAACATATGACTTATACATGTACACATGCATTAATACTCTTTTACAATAAGCATATAACAGTAACAGTTATACAATAGCAGATACCAGAATTTACATGAATTCATATAGCAAATGAATACATATACTTGTACTTATAGTGGAAGCCCAGCTTATCCGGATCTCCCGAGGGTTCTGAACTATACTTATACGAGGTACGTGGAGTACTACGGGGCTTATACTTGTGCGGAGGTACCCTTAGGTACAACAAAACATATTTTAACCTTATTCGTTGACCAGACTCTTATCATATAAGCGTTTTGACTACCTAGACCCGGTGATAAAAATAAGGTAGGACCACATTCTGATAAGTACCTAAAGGTGCGGTCACGATCTTGATGCGAAGTAGCCTGAAGAAGAAGAGAGTGCTTAAAACACTTATAGAGTGTCGTCACACTAATCAGAAATCTTAGGGAAGTACTAAATGTCTTAGAAGCACTAATCAGAGAGTACCAAAATACTAAATGTGTCGAAGCACGGTCAGAGAGTGTCGTCGCACTAATCAGAGAGTACCGAAGTACTACACGTGCCTGCCCACATAACAGAGGTGTCGTGTCATTACAATTATATGTGTTCAAGAACTTATTATTCTATCATAGAGGCATTAAGTTTGCTAACATCGATTCGCTTTACCTCGGCGGCGAGCTACGACCTAATTTTTCCTTTACTTTACAATCATGAATGTACCATTTCATACACTTATAGAATTATCATTAATATAATAGGCAGTTCCTCAGATATGAGAAAAGCAAAACAAAACAAAGCGCTGACATTTCCCGTGCGTGAAACGAGTGCTCTTATTTGTGGCATAGCCCTTTGCTGCGGCGTAGCATGGCTACGCCTTAGCGTAGGAGTACTCGAGACTGGTCCCAAGCCTCCTCTCGGTCACGCCTTGGCGTGGGCCTATCTTCTTGCGTAGGGTCCCTGTGAAGTAGCGTAGGACAAGTAATTACTTTCAGTTACGATAATTTAGAAACTTTTCTGAAATCTTACTCAGGCAAAATAATCCATAAACATCATAGAAAACAACTCCTAAATGGGTTCCTAACCTAACCAAAACTAAACATAAAGGGATTAATTAGGTTTCCCAAACTAATTCAATTACTTGTAAGTTAGGTTAACTTCCTAACACTAAACATGTCTCCAAACACCATAAACACAGAATCCATACAATCCATACAATCCATACTCATCTATCTGAGAACTAGGGTTTTCTGACCCAACTTTCTTAAATCTAGGGTTAGCGATGAATTCACTAACTAAACCCTAGAAATCGGGATCACTAATATCATACAGCCTTCCATCTGAGTGCCATGTACAAAACATAATTAATGTTTAAGTTCATATATCATACTCAAGTGTAGTATTAAAGCACTTCCTTATATATTCTCTTATATTATTATTTTCTTTCCCATGTATATATTATCATATTCTTCCTTATATTTATTTTCTTATATTCTCTTTTTCTCTCGTTTCTCTATAATGAGAGCTAACGATCTTCTCTGTTTGCTTAATTTTATTTTATTACCTCTTTGATTATAGTTCCTTTTCTATTTTCGACATTCTTCACTTTGGCATATAAATCTTATCTTACTTTTTTACACGATCTGTTTGACAATTCTTTTACATGTGTCTTAATTCAGTTTTCTAGTTTTCTTTGAAATTTTAATTAAAAATTCAGGATACCACCTAAATACCTCAGCATTAGACGATCTAGAATGTATTTGAGTCAATCTGGTTCATAGGATTGGAAGAAGAGTTCAGTTCACTACTGACTATAAGTTTACTATTTGAACTTCATTTTTGTAAAATTGTTTGACCTGACTAAGGATTACTCTGTCTAATTCTATCCCTTAATGAAAATTTTTGATCTGAACTAAATGACCCAGGCGGATTAACTGTGGAGTGTTGTTGAGGACTGTGAATTGAAGTATCAGTTCTTTGCTCTTGATTCTGTTCTATCATGATTGGAATAGTTGTGAAAAGTAAAGGTGTTCAGTTCAGGATCTATCATTCTTTCTACTTATTTCACAGTTAGAGATTAAAATGTTTAGTATCTTGTAACTTGATGTATAATCAAATTCCTTTATAATAAAGTGCTTTTCTTACCAAATACTTCATTATTCTTATGTTCATAGTTTGCTTTCGAAGACAGGTATTTTGATTTACAAGAACGAATGATGTCAATCACCAGATCTTAAAGATTCTCTACTTTATGTTATCCCAACTAACCGGGATCAGATAGTTCTCAAGACATAGGAAAATCCTCCTGTTGGATTAAATTAATTGATCCTCTTCAAATTCTGACCCTTTGAGTATTAATGATTTATCAATCTGCACAGAACAATGGTTCTTGTTAATAGTGTGATACATAAATGGTAATCATATATGGGAGATACCAATACATGTCTTGGAGGCCTCATGATGAGTAAACAGCAGTTCCTTATTTGGGTATGATTACTAATATTTGTGTTCAATTTAACTGTTAACACCATTCAAATGGATTAAAGTTCTTGATCCAATCTCTTTCATTATGTAAGACCATAACTAACATCATATCTTTCCCGCGAAAGTTGTATTTGCCGAAAAACTGAATCACGATGAACAATAAAGTGCGATCAATTTTCCAATGCAACTATAATCAACTTAAGAAATGAATCAGCTTTTTTATCTAGACTTCATTAAATTCAAATAAATGTCGGAATTGATCTTCAACAGTTTAGCTCAACTTTGGAAACTTTTGAACAATTCCTTTGTTTCAAGTCAGTAATAAGTGAAATCCTACACTAAATCTAATCTGAAAAAAGAAAAAATGAAGAAAAATATAATTCAAAGAGTTCTCGACTACGATATCTGGTTTTCCTGTAGTGACTGCCTCGCTTTCCTCAAATGTTTCTATTTATAGATCCCCAGAAGTTTGGGCCCTAAATTCGAGGTTACATTGTGGATCCCTAAAATTCAGGCCCAAATTGCATTCTCGGTCGCGACCTGAAAGTGTTGTTGCGATAGAGTTTTAATTCTGTATCATAGGTCTCTGTTGTAACATGCAGTAGTCTGTTGCGACCTGCTCCTTGTGCATCCTTCTTAGATTGAGTCACAATAAAGTTTTCTTGGTCGCGACAGTATTTGTTTCTTTAGCATATTTATTCTGTCGCGACAGAGGAAACTCTGTCATGACAGATCTTTCCTTGGCTCTTTAACAATTTGTCCTGCAATGTCTGTCATTCTATTCCTTCTATGTCGTGACTGTCTTATGTGTGTTTACTGGAATAGTTATGCTGCGACATTGACAATTGTGTTGAGACATTGTTATGTGCAGCTTTTTCAAATTTGTATCGCGACCTAATTTTTATGTTGCGACACTAATTCTGATGGTTCTTCTTGCAACCATGTTTCTTGTATTGTCAACATTTTAATCAGCGATCGGAAAGTCACATTCGCGACGAGTCTTGACACCACCCTATGCTGATTTCTTATTCTGGCTTCACTTTGATGTTGCGACAGTCTCTTGGTGTTGTAGAGGTTCTTCTGTCGCGACAAGACTTTTTGTATTCAGCTCATCTTTATGTCGCGACCCGGTTTGTTATGTCACAACAAGGCCGCCGCTTCGCCTTGTGCCGTCTTTATTAGCGACATAGAAAAGTGCATCAGCGACCTTGTTTATCTGTGTTAAGCTTATTTCTGTGTCGCAACCTTAATATCCATGTCGCGACTTCGAAACTTCTCTTTAGCTTGAAGTATGTCGTAAAATTGAACTCTTTTGTTGCAACCAGGTCAGTTCACTAAGTCAACATCACTTGTCGCGACTTTGTTTCTCTGTCAGGACCAGAAATCTTATCTTTCAGTGTCGCGACATTCATTACCTTATCGCGATAGAACTTCTTCATACAGTGTCGCGGCTTATAGGTGCCTTGTCACGGGGAATCTTTCTTTTGCGTATTCTTTATGTCTCAGCGAAGCTTTTCAGTTGCAATAATCGTGGCGTGAAAAGGTGCAATGCGGCGACATAGATTATGCCTTATATTTTTCATTATGTCACAACATAAACTAATCTGTCACAGTATTCTTCCTGTATTGCTCTTTAATTTCTTGTTGCGACATAAGATACCTCGTCGTGACAAAGTTTATGCTTTCTTCCTGTTTCCAGTGTCGCGACAGGAGCTTTTATGTCATGATAGGTTCTTCTTGGTGTTGACATCCAAGCAGCCGAACCTTGTTATGACATTAACTTTCTTTGTTTGGTGATACATTACATTCTTCCCATGTTCTGTCGCGACACGCTATCTTTTGTCGCTACATAGCTCTTCTTCTATATTCAGTCCCTTGTGTTGCGACAGAGAAATATTATCGTGACAGATTTCCTTAGCCATTTTCTTTGATGTTTGTCGCGACACATAGAACTCTGTCCATGACATAAACTGCTACTGGCTTCTCTTTTTTCTTTTCTATCTTCTTTAGGTATACCATTTTTGAATTAAAACCTGCAAAACACAAAGTTGCTGAATAATCCATAATTTGGCGTTAAAACAAATCTAAATATACTAAAATAAGCCAGAAAAATGGATTAAAAATAGATGAGTTTAAAACTCATCAGGTATACAAAAACTTTTGCAACGAGCTGAAAATCAAGAACTTGTATTCAACACTTAGCGGTACCTAAAAGCGACTAAGCGAGAATCATCCAGCAAAGACTCTCTAACGGCTTTGAAAAAGCCTTTTTGCATTGACGAAGGAGTAAATAGATGGCTTGTCGGGAGTTACATGGGTTTACAGGGGACCACTTCTTTGGAAACCCGGCGGGACATAGCCGTGCGTCCTTACTTACGGGATGGAGCCGCAATCCCCACAAAAATCAAGATGCTACACTTGATGGAATTCACGAGGAACAATGCGAAGCCATTACTAAAGATTTGGATATGTCGACGAGCTCATGAAGAAATTTCTGACTATCGTATATTGTCATACTAGCAAAGGTTGGAAAACCTATACAACAAGCGGGTAAAGCCGTGAACATTCCAAGACCGAGACCTGGTGTTGAGAAGAGTCTTTGAAAACACGGCTAACCTAGTAGATAGGAAGTTCCAACCAAATTGGGAAGGGTCGTATACGGTAGTCCGAGTGGGAGCAGTCTGATCGTATGCGTTGAATAAGCTAGACGGGACGCCTGTACCCAGAATATGGAATGCCACACATCTGAAGAGGTATTATCAGTAAAATTTCCTTTAAAAGTACTACTATCAATAAAGACCATCTTTGAAATATTGTGAAATTTTGCAACTACTTTTTCTCATAAAAGTTCAGATATAGTTGATATCTACTTGGCACTTTCGAGAGCCGGATTGTGGCTCTTCTTAGCCTCCGCAAAGTCGGATATGGTGATATCCTACTTTCGAGACGGGCTGACTCTTGCTTTCTTGGCCTCATAAAGTCAAGATATGGATGATATCCTGGCTGGCGCTCGAGACGGGCGTGGCTCTTGGCTTACTAGCACTCACAAAGTCATATATGGACGATATCCTGCGGCACTTCCAAAGACCAGACTATGGCTCTTAGCCTGCTGACACTCATAAAAGTCTAGATATGACTGATATCCTACTGGCACTTTCCAAATACTAGATGATGGCTCCTAGCATGCTGGCACTCACAAAGTCTAGATATGGCTTATATCCTGCTGGCACTTTCCAAATACCAGACTATGGCTCCTAGCCTGCTGACACTCACAAAGTCAAGATATGGCTGATATCTAGTGGCACTTTCAAGGACGACGTAGCTCTTAGCCTATTAGCCGCGCGTAAAAAGTCGGATATGGCTGATATCCTGCTAGCACTCTCATAAGACCAGACTGAGGTTCCATGCTTGTTGGCACTCTCAAAATACTAGGCATGATCCTTTACCTGCTAGGGCATGCCTAAGCACAACCACGACACTTGGCTCGCCCATTGAGGCCGAAGCCTAGTGAGGGCACTTAGCCAAATATAACTTAACCAGTATATATAAAGCATCAGTCCTAGCCGGGAGCCATTTGTTCAAAGAATTACAAAAATTTATATCTCATAAATATGCCAATGGCATAATTAGCTACACGACAATATATGTCCAAACGGCAATATTGGTTCCGTTACAAAAAAATTACCTCCCATAAATACGCCAAGGGCGTCATTAATTACCATATGATATATGTCCAAACGGTCATATTAGGCGACTACAAAGGAGAGAAGAGAGCGGTCGCATAGGGACACTACAGGAAAAAGTGTGGCCACATTAGAGCCGATACAAAGTGGATATTCATTTAGTCCCAAGAGGCACCTCTGAACCCTCCACCACCTCTCTCACGATGCTCCGTATTTGCATCTTAGCGAGAGGATTCAAGGCAAGGGCAGAAGGCCCATGGCCTCCCCAAAGAAAAGAACATTAGGAGTCGGACATACAATCAGGACCCTCTAGTTGGTTACACGGATATTGTGTTGACACCGCAGTACCCGCAGCCATAAGGAAAACGGCTCGACCCTCGTAGTCTTCCTCCATGGCTCTGTCCTTTCCGTTCCACGAAAACGAAGAAGAAAGAAATTGCAACAAGCGAGAAGACTTTGTGGATAGACGACGCGTCAGACCCACATGTAGGGGTGACCGCGTCGACATATGCATCGAAATACCCCTGACGAAAATCATGCAGCGAGGACAACGATGGGACGCGTGTTACCCATACACTTTGTGACTAATCACCCTTCACTTCAATACACTTTACAGCGCATTAATTTCCCGGTCTTTCCAGCTTTCCACACTCAAGGTTTGGAAGACGGTACCATTGCGAGTATCATGGTTTTTGTTTAAACCTACTATTCCATTGGCCCGAGCTATCGGCTGGCATACAAGCCTTGAGGGCTCTAAGCCTATTGGAACCTCCATGTTGGTCCTTGACTGATGATGCAGATCAGGCTGAAAATTTGATGCCTTGCACGGCTCAGTAGACCTCTGGCGTGACTTAAGCGTTGTTGTGTAGAATATTCATCACTACTTTAAAATTGAGGGAAGGAGTTGCCTGATAGAAATCAGTAATAGCCCTAAGCAAGCGGAAATTATAAGAGGGCCAACTGCGTTGGGGCGAAAAGTAAACATAAGCCATAATGGAAACAGATAAAAAGGTGTATTTCATTAAAGCACCAATGGTGTCCAGAAAGTACCACAGGATGATGGCCCGATTAGGCCAGGCCCTTTACAAAAAATTGTAACTAAATAAGAGCGAAAAGAAGGACTAGAGTACGCCTTGGTCCTCGGCAATGACATGGTCCTCGACAACTGACATGGTCCTCGCGGCGGTATGGTCCTCTCGGTAGTAGCAATCTCACGAGCTCCTTGTTTGCCTCGGGGAACCGATCGTAAGGACCTCGGCCGATCGCTGCGGATGAGGGGGCATCCATGGTGCACGAAGAACTTAGGAGGTAGTGGGTTGGTGGAATCAGGCATACCCTTTGGGACCTCTGGACGGTCTCCACAGATGTTGTGTTTGAAAACACAATTCTTGTACCATAGGAAAAGATCACCTCGAGAGCCTTATGGTATTCCTCCTCCATGGCCATCTTGTCGCCTGACTTGGGGCGGGAGAAGACACCTCGTCCTTGACCGTCCCAAGCTCTAGAAAGAGAGACATCCGATCAACCTCTAGACGAGCGGTCTCACACTCAGCCTTACGCCTAGCCTCTTCTACTACTGCCATGGCTTCCTCCGTAGCCGCTAGAGCATCTTTGACCAGCTAGGTCACCCTCCATTTTTGCCCTCGCGTCGCCCCCACGTGTGGCCTTCTTGAAACCTAAGCTTCCTCCTTAGCCTCGTCTCTCATTTTCCGCAGCCATCGCATTCTCAAAGCCCTCCTTAACCTTAGTTCAATGCACGGACCGTGGCCCGGGCCTTGCCACAAGGGACTCTTGGTGTACGGTGTTCGGAGAGTGCCGCCTTGGCATAAGTCGTAATTTCTCGGCATGCACCAGCACCTGTAGACTCCTTATGTTGGCCGGGCATGTTCTTGAAGCATCACCGCACGCAAAGAGGCAGTAGAAGAAAATAAAAACACAAGAGCAAATAGTCATACGTCGGAGGTTCAGCCATACCAATTTAGCAGTCTCATCAAAGTCATGGTTGTGCATATACATCCCGTCCTCTGCCACGTGATGGTAGGAACTTTTATCTAGGCTAGCGGGGAGAGGGATGGAGTATTCCTCCCCACAAACCCGCCGTAGATGAGCTGGTATGGGGTAAGATCGTGCATATACTTGAAGAGGTCGCTGGTGAAGGGCGCTCCAGTGGATTAATGAGTGCTGGGCCGTTTCTTGATCAAATTCGAGCATCCGCAAGTAAGGTTAGCCCTCCATTGGCTCGATGTGCTGAACTAAGCACCATTTTATTCGGGGCCGAACTATAAGGCAGCCCAGGTGGCCGCGGCAATAGCGCGTCGATTGGTTGACATGTGAAGCCTCGGCCAGGTAGCCCGTCGGCAGGTGAAGTTCCCCGACTAAAGTCTCATATTCCAGCACTACATAACCTTTTGAGAGGCATCTGAAGCGGCGCCCGGGTATAAATGGGGACTTAAGAACTTCGTTCACGGCGATTCCACACGGTAATCACCCGAAGTGGATTAAGCAGGCACTCCTCATCGATCCGAACTGACTTAGAACATTTGCCGCCGGAACTTGAGGTAGGATGGTCTCCTCTTGGCGTTAGCGGCTCGTTTAGCATCCACGCAAGCGAACCCAGCGAGGAGACGGGCATTTCAACCTCTCTTTCGTTGCCCAATTCACTAACCGTCGGGTCCATCTAGTCCACAAACTCTTTCAGTCCCTCGCCAGCAGCCTTCATCTACCCGGACTTCTTCTTCATCTTCTTTGCCTCTTAAGGGTAGCCTTGGGATCCTACACGGCCGAAGGTAGATAATCTGGCCTAACAAGGGGCTCTGGAATGGCCTCCACCTGGGAAGAGTCCTCGAGGACCGATTTTAGGAGGTCCGCAAGGACAAAATGGTTGCCCTCCACGACCTCGCTAGGCAAAGGACGAGGAAGAACAGGCACGATGTAGAGGAAAGGACTAGCTCCCAAATCCTGCAGGTTCTTAGCAGATAGAAGGAGCTCGTGAAGCTCCTCTATGATCTCAGCTTGGCCGTGGCGAATGTGATCGTGCCTTTCCTTCATTGCTTGTTGACTAGCTGACCTCGTCTATATCTATCTAAAAATCATCAAGAAAATTTGTACGTCAATTGATGAGTGCACAAAACTACTCGGGTTATACGCGTGCGTCTTCACGTTTTTAGCGTTATTTTACATTTTTAAATCACATTATTTTTATGGCTTTCGATGTCCCGATTAGTTCAATTGGTGTGAATGCGAGGTGCAATTGTGGTGTGAAAGGGCGGAGTTTTGGAAGCGATGCGGAAGCGGAGGATGAAAGTGCATGAATGGTGGAGCGTCGCGACGTTCAACGTCGCGCCAAGCGACCCCGCGTCGTGGCGCCCCCAGCGTCGCGGCGTTGGGTCCGTGATAAAGTCAACAAGCGACTAGCGTGCGGCCTTATCAACGTCAGCGGCGTCTTAACGTTAGCGGCGTTGCAGCGTCGCGACTTTTAAGCGAGTTACGCGCTTTCCATCATTAAAAGAAAGGGACGGAGGTCGAGGCATGGGGATCGTGCGAACCCAGAACGCGAATCGGGCGACATTGAGCTGAAGAAGGCGTGATTTGTATTTTCCTTTTTTTGGATAGTAGTGCGAATGCGATGTTTACATATTATTACATATTGGTGTTTTCTTAGCCGGTATGTTTCTAGATATACAGGGTGGTGTTGAACCCTGTCACGTTCGCATGGATTAAAGATTAGTATTTTTATATTATTCGGTTATTTATAATTCGTTTATCATCCTTTATATCTATGAATCATTTGCACGATGATGTCGCCCGACATTAGCGGGATTATCTTGGAATCAGAGATTCGAGAGATGAGGGATACCCGGGGATCACGAATAGATGACCTTTGGTTGATTCGGTAAATAGAGATGTCCAGATACCGAAGGTGGCGATTAAAGTTAGAACATTTAAGCGTTTCGAATTGTCGAGTTGGGGTGAGATACCTCGACTCTACTAAGCGAGATAGGCGGATACACACCTTGAGAGGGCATTTCGTAAGCAAGGATGCTGTACGTCAATAAATCATAAAATAAGTGAATAATATCTGTCTTTAGAAATAATCCATCGAAAGTGGCGGGGAGACATACTGAATCTTCGATACGATAATTCATTCGGATATTAAGTTAGTTTTAGTTTAAATTCGGGCTGGCCCCAGTGCTCTTTCACTGCAGTTATAGCGGATGTATTTAAAGCCCGATCTCTTGTAGTCAACCTTACTTATCCGGAGTGGATCGATATCCGTGCCGTAGGTACTATATTACTTGAGGCGACGCGTGCGCTTGCGCACATGGCGTGCACATATACACATCACGCTTTCATTTATCATCAATGCCTGATGCAGGAAATGATATCGATATACCAAAATAAGAACAAAGACAAACCCGGGAACATAAGCGATTGATTCAGATTGAAAGGAAGCCCCGGAGAGCTAGGGGTCTCATTCCACGGACCCTTAACCAGGATGACCCCTTTCTCCTTCGTCTTTGGGAGTCGAACTTGAGTTACAAATGGCGGTCGGGGTTGTGGAGCGTGAGGACAAGTGGCCCACAATCCAACTTGAGTGTGAATGAAATATCTCGGCCCAGTAGAGATGTCGATTAGTATAGAGAGTTCAGCGCGCTCTGACCCGTAAATCCGAAGAACGTCGGATGTATGAGTGCAGGAGGTGCGAGTAAAATAAAGGAACTGTTTCACTAGTGAGGGGACAGGGAGGCGAAGCCCAACAACAAACTGCTCCTATGTAAAATAGACGACATTATTTTCCTCCCTAAAAGTTGAGATAGCTGCACCGTCTAACTTCTCCAGACTGATCTCGATAGGAATTTGGTTGTATAGCATGGGTTCCTCTGTGACAATGGCGACAACTAGGCGCTACGATGTCGTTCTCGGGAGGTACCCCTCTACGCCGACTGTTTAGTCGAAACCTCTTTGTGACCTGCCATTCTATGGGCGGATAAAGGAGAGATAAGGAGAAGGGTCGACTTGAGGTCCATAAAAAATAAAAATAAAAGGAAGGAGAAGGCCTAGAAAAGAAAAAGAAATCCCTAAAGATAAAATAAACCAGACCGTAGAAACTGGTAGGACACCTCCACCCACGAAGACACCAAACAAACCAATGAAACGAAGGTTTTGAGATTCTGCGAAACACCCCTTAGGAAAATCAAAAGTCATCGAAGCGTCAAGGGTCTCCAATGGCTCCTTTGGAAGGGAAATTTGCAGAGGTGCGGGGGAGGATGAAGTACAGGAGTAAAAAAAATCTCTTTTCAGAAGACGTAAAGAAACATCTCTTGAGACCACTATCCCGATTTATAGGGGTAAGGGATCGTCAAACGCATTAAATGCCCCGTTAGAACGAGTTACGTAGGACACGCATCGGGAGGCATGCGTCTCCCCATGCACCTTAAACACACGTAAGCATCGCCTCTTAACATTCAACATTTGAAACCACAATATTTTCCCCCGAATGAAATAGCCTGGCTTCGGCGGAGGAAGTGGGGGGCGTGTAGTACCACGACCTGCGGGATCCGTTACTCGAGGGCCGGGGCTCGCCAGAGCTTTGTGTTGTGGCTCGGCCCATTCCTCTTGCCTCGCCAAGGACGACGGAGACCAGGTCTCATACGAGGAAGATCTTTAGATGCCACCCGGGGAAGCAAGGACAAGGTCTTACATGGCTTGCTCAAGGCGGTCTATCTAGGACTTCAAGTCCGTCAACTGGCCATTCTACCTCATATGGGAATTCTATCCCAAATGGGAAGTTGGTTACGAATAAGCATCTAGGAGCGGAAAATCCGCAAAAGCGATATTATCAGCAAATTTCCCAGCTTCCGAATCCCTTGCTCCTCGGAGAGATTATCCTGAAAAATGGAAGAATAATCCCTGATAAGGAAGAACTAGTCGTTTATAAGGAAAAAGAGATTTCCTCCCCTAAATTAGCGAGGGAGATGGAAATCCTGGAAGAAAGGAGAGGATTTCGTGAACCTAACCACAAAAGTAAAAAAGATCCACAAGTAGGGAAGGTATGCAATTCCAACTCCGCTTATTCTCTACCCTCTCGGTTACTGCTTGACTTAATCATCGGAGCGCGACCCTTTACCACCAAAACGCCTGTATTGCTCATACTCGGGGAGGCCTTGATCAGAACCATATAGCTTGGCGCTTAGGGTATCAGAAGATCAAAGTCTGACATACATCCATAATAAATCATGCCATAATAAAACTTAATTTTATCAACAATAAACAATCATGAATGGAGAATTATATGTTCACAAAACCCTAGGCTCTAATACCACCTATAAGATTTAGGATCTTGAACAAAAATAATAATTCTCTCCCAATAACATAATTACATACATGATGCGGAAGATAAAGTCATCCTTTAGATGTAATTAATGTTTGTTGATGGCTTATAAATTAATTTCTCTCTCTTGACCTTCTCTTGATGTTACAGACTTTCTTATGGAAAATTGTACGTATGTTTTATGTAACCTTAATAGGTAGAGAGATGACTAATTTATATATACATATGCTTTTAATCTAATACGTCCTTCAAGTAACCAGATGAATGGATGAGATTTGTTCAACTATTAAAATAAATTTGAATACAAGCCTAGGATTAGGTTAAGCCCATAAATATACCCAATTAACATGGGCCATTATTAATTCATTGGGCCACATTCTAACAAATTGTATTTGAAATTATGAATTCCACCAAAAAACATAGAACCCCAGATCCTTTGAAGTATCATGAATCTCTTCTTTCTCAATATTTTTCAATGTATAATGAAAAATGAATGAGTGGACGCTTTTTGTTTGGGATGTATTTCTCTTCTTCTTTCTCTCTCTCTTTTCATCCTTTTTTCAATATCATTAATATATATATATATATATATATATATATATATATATATATATATATATATATATATATATTTAACAATGTAAATGTTCTTCACTTAATGAGGAAGTGGGTTGTTACGAGAAACTACGAACATTATTATTTTTTAAGCTCCAACAATTTTGATAATTAATTCCTTAATTAAAAATTAAAATTTTTAACTCCAAGATTCTCTATATTGTGTGCACCACAGCCATTTAAAGTCGGACAATACA
Organism: Tetrastigma voinierianum; assembly: GCA_016808115.1. NCBI lineage: Eukaryota > Viridiplantae > Streptophyta > Magnoliopsida > Vitales > Vitaceae > Tetrastigma > Tetrastigma voinierianum. Next base: position 82,048 of record JAEQBH010007469.1, on the reverse strand, counting down.
CAAGTTACATGGAAAAGAAAAGAGCACATGAACACAGCCAGTTCATGGAAATTGTTCACGAGGAAACATTACACTCCTAGACACCATTAGCAGAACATAAACTATAAAGTTTAGGAGGAAACAACCACCCTTATTTTGACCCCTTCACTCAAAAGCCCACTGGTTCTCCCGCCGCACCTCTTCCTCTTCCTCTGGTGTAAAATAACGTTTGATACAGAAAGTTCTGCGGATCTCCTCTGGAGTCTTTCCCTTTATCTGCTCAGCCACAGTCTGACAAGTAAGATCCAAGAGACTTTGATATTCAGATAGTTTGCTGCCTGAAAATCAAATACACACAAATGAGACCAAACCCGTGTAAATTCCGGTATATCAAAGCAGATATATGGTTTCAATTCTTAGTAATTACTTGATAAAATGTAATTGCTAAGAATTGAAATCATAGAAGTTTAGTACTAGTTAAAGAGAAGAAAAGTAAATTAGTACCATGGCTCTTGTAAAACAGGTATGTTTTACAATCTGAGTATTCATTCACCTTGCTTATGCAGACTATGAAGGTGGTCTCATAGATGAAAGAACAATAATAACGACAAATTAAAAAAAACAAACAAACAAAAAGTGGATGACAAGAACTACAGTGTCCTAGAACCTGAAAACCTTTCTATTTGATGATTTGAAAGGAACATATCCTAGAAATCATTTGGATATGTTATTGAAAGGAAATTTTGACATATGCTGAGCCATGTAAGATCTTAAAACTTTATCCAACATTGAACACTAAATGCATTTACAAATATATGTCAATTTTTCTACGAAAGTCCACTTTGAATTAGAATTGATTTTGTTATGTAGCATACATTCTCTATGAATGCTACAATATACAAATTATCCAATATTGATGGTCAAATGATCAGACAGCTTATATATTTATTTTACTGTTTTTGGTATTCATTTGGAACTCCTTTTCCCCTGATAAATAAGAAGAAATTCATTAATAAGTAGAAAGCCATTCATAAAAGCCTCCATAACAGTGACTCAGGGTTTACAATACCTATACACCCATCAAAAAATGTATAAAACAAAAAAGGAGATTAAAAGAAAGAGAAACCCAACAACAAAAGAGAACCCAATAACAACCTCAAACAAAGTCAAACACTTCCCAAACTAACTAGAGTCAAAGGATGGATATCATAAACAACTTTGTCTTCAACTAAAGTTAAAAATAAGAGAGTTGGGCTCTGAATGAACCTTTCTCTCCAAACCTGCTTCCACTTCTTGCCCACAAAAGAATCATGCCAACTAAGGGTAGTCTCTTTAACTAAGGAGGGTAGCATCCAAAAATCCTACAAGCAAAAAAAACATGCCCTATAAAATTCTTAAACTCTTCTTGTCATACAACGGAGAGGTAGATGATCTATTGTCTCTTCCTCTTCAAGGCACAAGAAACATCCATTCGCTAAGGTCTACCCTCTCTATTGTACCATACCATAGTGAAAAATTTATCCAATGTTGCCTCTCGAGCAAAAAGAATAATTTTAGGATGCACCTGCAAGCAAATTGGACATAGAAAAGGTGTATGACACAAGGAATTAGAACTTTCTCCTTCTAGTTCTTTTTAATATGGGTTTAGCCGGATGGTCATGGACCGTGGATTAAATGGTATCTCTAGAGCCTCCTAGTTATGGTAAATGGTAGTCTAACTCGGTTTCTTCCTTCAAAGCTCTAGAGGGTTAAGGCAAGGGAACCCACTCTCTCCTTACTTGTTTGTTCTGGGGATGGAAGCTTTATCTATTCTAATCGACAAGGCAGTTACGGGGGAATTCCTGTCTGGCTTCAATTTGAGAGGTAGAGATGGAAAGGAAGTTCAAATCACACACCTAATATTCGCGGATGATACTTTGGTGTTTTCTTATAAAGATTCAAGTGACCACCGATTCATCCTAAATGATCTTAATGTGGTTTGAAGCCATTTCTAAGCTGAAAATAAATTTAGGAAAGAGTGCGGCTTTTCCGCTGGGAAGGGTGGAGAACCCGAGATTCTTAGAGTCGGATGTGACGCAATTTCCTACCGACTTATTCAGTTACCTGGGAGCCAAGCACAACTCAAAGTGGATGGGGAGGGAGGAAAGATTCAAAAGAGTACTAGCCTTTGGAAGAGGCAATATGTTTCTAAAGGGGGAAGACCGACGCTCATCCGAAATACCCTTTCCAACATGCTTGATTATCTTATGTCCGCCGCTTTCCAAGAGGAAAAAGATTTAAGAGTATTCAAAGGGACTTTCTTTGGGGAGAGGGAGCCTTAGAAAGGAAAGTACATTTGATCAACTAGAAGACAATGTGCCTAAGGAAAAGGGAGGTTTGGGAATTCGAGGCCTTCTCAACCTCAATAAAGCTCTCAATGGAAAGTGGAGTTGAAGATTTGCTTTTGAGGATAATACTCTGTGGAAGGACCTAATCAAAACCAAATATGGGATTGATGAGGGGTCGATCACCCTAGCCCAAGAGATAGCTACTGGGTAGGCCTTTGGCAGAAATTAGAAAAGAGACCCTTATGTTAAAGAGCAATAGTGTGTTTTTTATGGGAAAGGCAAGCGAGAGCTTCCATTTTTGGAGGATACTGATGTGGTCCAACCCTTGCATACCACCTTCCCCGCATCTCTATTCGTCACTAATTCAAAAGGGGCCATGGTGGCCGAGGTCAGACGCTTTCTGGGGTGAAAGGAGGATGGAATCCAAGATTTGATAGTGTTTCACTGATCGGGAAATGGACATGGTACAAAGCTTCATCGACACTATCTCAAATAAGAGAGAACTTCCCCTATCAAGGATGTGATTGATGTAAGAAGACCACAGTGGCCTTTTCTCTACAAGTCCCTGCTTTTGATTTGATCGAAGCGCACAAATAAATTCACTGCCCTTGCGAGGATGTTAGAACTCTAACATCCCAACTAAATGAGTTTTTTGGTTTCGGGAAGCTTTGGTGACAAGCCTAACCATGAAAATCTAAAGAGAAAGAGGTATCCTGCAAACAGGTGCCCCTTATGCGCTGAAGCCAAAGCAAAGATCTCATCACTTACTAGTTCACTGAATTAAAGATTCAGAGCCTAAGAGAAGAGGTATCCTCAGCTGTGTGCCCCTTATGCGACATGGAAGCCAAGAAGATCTTCAATACTTACTTCAGTTCACTGGGACCAAAGATCGGGAGCTGAAGAGAAGAGGTATCCCCTTGCAAGGTGTGTTCTTATGCAAGAATAAGAAGATCTTCATCACTACTAGTTCATTGATCAAAGATTTGGGGAGGGCTCGCTGTCCAGTGCAGGTGTTGTAGTGTGCCCTCCTTTTGTGGGCTAGAGATTTATCCTGATGAGGAAAGCTAAGCAGAAAGTGTGGATGGCTGCCCCCTTGTATCTCATCTGGGCAATCAGGAAGGAGAGGAACATAATAGTCTTCGAAAATGCCAACTTTTCCCTGCATAGACTAAAAACTACCTTTGTGTTGTCTATATGGTCATGGGCTTTTACGATTCTGAAACAGGATTTTTTGTTTATTAGAAATCTGTTGTTGATATTTAGAGATTACCTTTATGGGCTAGTAAGGTTTTTTTGTCCACCTTACTTTTTTGTACAGTCCTTTGGGTCCCCCTTATATACTCCCTATCAACTGTTGGAGTTCTTTTTGGCTCTTTTTTGTGTTTTTTAATGAATTTCTTTACCTAGCAAAATAATAAATAAATAAAGGATGCACCTGCACCTTCAAAATACCTTTAGGGGGGAAGGAAGCACACTCGGCTGTTCTAGAGTGTTAAGTTGACTTGACCAAAATTCAAGTATTTTTGTTTTTAGTCCAATATAGTGCACCTCCACAACCCTACACACCCTCTTCCCACTAATCTCTCCAAATAATTTCCCACCACCTTAGCCTCCTCATTAAAAACAGAAAACTAGGATTCCAACATTCCCACTACTCTTGGCGGAGGCCTCTCACATATCCACCACCCAACACTCCTTAAATTAGCAAGAGCATACAAACAAGGAAGAACTCCCATAAGGGACTAATCACACACCACCTATCCTTCTAGAATCTAACTCTCTCTCCTATCTCTCACTGAAAAAACTCAATCCTTTGTAAGGGCATATCCAAACATCATACGCCTCACCCCAAAGATCACCTCCATCTTCCTGCTCGTGAGAACAACTCAAATACCGAGTCACCAGCCGTCATTTCTCCATCCTGCTTCTAGAAACATGTTCAATCTATATATGGAACAAATTAACATCTGAATAACAAACCAAGCAAAGAACCAAACTTGAATGGCTTAAACAGTCAGTTGCTTTCTAATGAATCAAGCACCATCAACAATCATGGTTCAGGTCATAATAGGCTTAGGACAAACAGCATAAACAGCATAAACAGCATAGCAATATGAGATTGGTATCCCCTTTACCTGAAGGTGTTAAAGATCTTAAATGGGCTGATTTCAGAACTCAAATATTTATAACTTCCTTATGTTTTCTTTCTAAATGTGATATTTTAGCAATGTTTTTAAAGGCTAAAGTTTTACTTCAAGAGGCTACTTACAAACTGGTGGAGGCAAGGCATAACCCTCGAGGTGGATTTAATATGCCTTTGTGATGAAATTATATAATTAATAAATATTTTATAACATAATAAAAATAATATTTACAAATATTTATAATATTTTAAAATTTGTGATTTATGAAAAGAAATAAACTCTTAAATTTTTGAATAATACTATACTTTAAAAATAAACAGAACACTTTAAACGTGTTACTATCCATTTTCTAAATATTACAAATATATGATATTGTTCTTATTTTTATATGATATAATAAAATAGCTTATATTTTTATAAAAATATAATTTATATTTTTTTTATGGATGTGCCAGCATACTAAAACCACCAAAATAAATCCTTGAAACCTAAAGTATACGTGAAGTACACAAAAGGGCCTCAAGGGAAGAAAGGAAACAAGAACACCAACCCGTCTCAACAAAACCAATGAACTTATTACAACCCACCCAAGTCGTAATCTACCTAAGACCTAGCCCTCAACACATACAAGTTGATCCAAGACCAAAGGCCTGAAAGAAGAGACTTCATCCCATCGATCAAATATTCACATTCTCAAAAACCAGTCTGTTTCTTTCCCGCCAAATTGTCCAAAAAATGCAAAGGGGGGCTGCCATCCAAGCCTTCTTGCGATGCTTTCCCACAAAAGAACCATGCTAAGAAAGAAAAGTCTCCTTCACCAAGAAAGGAAACACCCAAATTAGTCTTTGAACAAACGATCAACGTATTTGGTTCACTGCTTTCTTCCCTTCACCACAAAGGAAGCAATCGAATAGCCAAAGTTTCTACCCTTTTAATTGATCAAGAGTTATCGACTTATTCAAGAACTTTCCAAGGCAAAGAAGCCAACTTAGTGGGCACCCGTTCCAAACGAACTTAAGGGGAAAAGAGAATCCCTAATCGAGTCGCAAGTAAAACAAGCCACGTGAAAAGCCAACCATTTTAACATCTTTTCATAAGCAAATACATCCTTGACAAAGATAATCCCTTTCCTTGAATAACTACAGTAGTAATCCTCGAACTCGTCTAGTTCCCAATCATTAAAAAGATTCAGAGGTTATGGAGACCACTCCTCCTCCCCACTTTATCCACACAATCCCGCCACTGTGTATTTCCTTATTAATTATCAAATTATTGTTCCTATTCTTTACAAAATAATTTATTATTATATTTTAAAAAATGTTCCAATATAGTTACCACAATCTATTTTTTTTATAGAATACTAAAAATATTTTGAATACTAAAATCTTAATTTTGAATTTTACCAAAAAAGATTCTATAATTCTACCAAAATTTAAATATTAAAATTTTTATTATTAGGGAAATAAATTACCAAAAATCTTAATTTTATGTAACACTAAAAATATTTAAACACTAAAAAATATTATTTTTTGAATTTACCTTAAAAAATTATATGGAATTTTATGAAAAAAATCTTAATATTAAATATTTAAATTAGAGGTCATAATGTAAATGGAGAAAGACAAAAGAACTGCCAGCTGCCTCTATGGAGATTGATCGAGAAAGGTAGGATTTTTTTGTTTGTTTTTAAATGATGTAGAGTGTTGTGTATGATTAAAAGTAGTTTTTTGTTGTCAGGTTTTAGGGATTACAATTCCCCATCTTCTTCTTTTCAATATCAATCATCTTCTTAAGAGGCATTCAGATGGTATGGAGGTTGTGAAGGCGCATGCCTCTTTACACTCTTTGTAGCACTCAATGAAGAAATAAGTTATGTTTTTTTTTGTACGCCTCGAGGCTTTTTTAGAGCACCTCACCTGAGGCGCTTTAGAAGTGTTTCTGAAAACGCCTTAAAACATTATATTTTAATCTAGGTCTGGAATTTGAAGCATAACTTTTGTTCAGGTAAATAATACCATGATATAAACCATAGTTTTAAAAGGCTCCACCCTCGGCTAAAGCGCTTCACTCTTCCAAACATGTGCCTACTGGAAAAGGTGCGTTTTATAAGACTTTAATTTCCTTTCTAAACACTTTTATTCTTAAAATTTCTAATTATATATTCAAATTTATATCATTACTTTACTTGTTTTATTGAATGCTTTAAATATTAGGAATATTAAATTTTTTTTATTAATTCAATTAGATTTTGAATAATATTTTATAAAATTAATACGCATCTACTTCACTCAGCATCGCACCTTGTCTCAAGACTCCTGACCCCAAAGCCCTAGAAGACATTTGCGCCTGGGTGCGACATGCACCTTTTAAAACTATGATATAAACATTGTAGTAAAATTGGCTACAATGTCCTATATATCAGAAGAGAAAAGAAAAGGCGACAAGGAATGAAATAGCCACATATTGTCCAATGGTGCCCAAGTACCTGCCTCAAGGTATAGTTAAGTCGAGCAATTCGTGCAAGCAGTCATCTAAGTGCCCCACTACAGTATGCAGATTTTAAAATCATATGTAGTGGATATTGTTGCATATCAAGTTACCCATTTCACAAACACACAACATAGTCAAGAGTCAAGACAGGAGGTTATATTCATGTTATTAGCATATGTAGAGGACTGGAAAACCAGAGGTCAAATAATCATTTCTACAAAGTTATAAAATACAAAGCACCTGAGTTGAACAAAGCGAAATTTGATTTCATGGAGATAAGGTTTCAGGAGGAGAATGTGTCCTATGAATGAAATCGAATTTGAACTAAAGTAAATTGTTATATTACAATGAGCTTGAGGCTCATTATCTCCTTAAGAAAAAAAAATAACATATATAGATTTGGACCCAGATGTAGCATCAAGTTTGTTCTATTTGACAAGATCATCGAGTTACCCTCAACTACAAGAGGTTGGTTCATGTTTCCAAAATTCATGCGAGAAGAATTTTTGGTCCGTTACAATTGTTGTTACAATTTTTTCAAAAATAGTGAATGAATTTTTTTAATTAAAAAAACCACAAGCAATAAGAAGTAAGAACTGCTGCTTTACGGGACTAGGGTACCCAGCCCGACATGAAGAGCTACAGTGATCACTTTTCTCCAAGAGTTCGGAGCAAGAAAGTCCCTTCAAACTAGAAGTAAACATTAAAAAAAACATAAGATGAAAGAAATTTACCCAAAACATCAGAAAAGGAAAAACTAAAAACTCTATGTGCAAATCCACAATCCAAAATAAACAAACACAAAAATGCATTAAAAAGGGATGATGAAATTTCAAAGATTAAAAATTAAAATAATAAAAAGCTTCAATTGATATCTATATTCCTGAACAAAACCAGAAAACCAAGAAAATCAAATCAAATCATACAAGAAAACACTTAAACCGACAAGAGATCAGATCCAAACCTCCAGAATAGTTATCAACACCAAAAATGAAAACAAGAGAAAATCACAAATCAAAAACCAGAATTCGAAATTAAGATCGGAAAACTAACATCACGAGACCAAAGAGGGTGCCCTGATCGACTTTGACGAAATCCGCGTCCCAAGCCTTGAGCTCCTCATCGAAACCACTACGCTCCTCGAACTTCCGCGCTTCCACGTGCATATTGCAGTACTCGATCACCTTCGACAAGATCTTGCTATATCGCTCGGCAAGTACCGTTATCCGCGCGGTCGTCCCCAAACGCGTCCTTGATCGTCTGCGATTCGAACGTCACAGCCTCTGTCTACGTCGAAAGCCACTCTGCCGGAGCTCGTGGGTGATGATTATCCTGGACGATGACATGATGGGTTCCAGACAAAGAAACCCCTTTTTTTTAATAAATCCAGACAACGAAACCCTAACCCTAGGAAGGGGAAATCCCTAGGTAACGTATTTATGTAATGATAAAATTAAAAGCAAAATAAAATATTTAAAAATATCCATATCCATTGAAGTGTTTAACACTTTATTTTTATATTCCATCCAAAATTCCCTAATCTATTTCATTTGTTTTTCAGAAATGTTCCTCATCTCTCAACTTTCATTGGCCATTATTTATCTTTTTTCCAAAAATTAATTTGTATCTAATCATTTAAAATTTTAAACCCATTAAATTACCTCTTCCCCTGTTATCCTAACTTGGTCTTGATCTTTATTTCTATCCTGATTTTATATTTTTTATACCAAATATCGATCATCCCACTTCAGAAAATAGAGGACAATAAGTACACCGATAAATCTACGATCCAACCTATTTCAGATTATTAATTTATAAATTTTATCATTCTTCAAATAAAAATAAATAATATATAATTATATAATAACGTAACAACTTAATACTATATCTAAAAATATAACTTCAAAGTATTAACAAATCATATATGATAAGAATTCGGCCCACATCCTCATTACATCTAATAATAAACACGCGACCATATTAAAAACGATATCTCACGCGCCAATCATTATCATCATTCATTAATTAAATTTTTAATAAGTAAGAATGAGCAATTTAACTTATTTAATTAAAATATTTTTTTTCCAAAAATACATCTCAACTAAATAATAATAAAATGTCCTTTTTTAAAAAAAAATCCATTATGCTTGAAGATATAATCGACACAAATTAGTATATAATTTTTGTTACTTATTAAAAATAACATTATATTGTTATTAATACTAGTTTAAATAATAAAACTATTTAAAATATACTAGAACAATTTCATTTTTATAAGAAAAAAACATATATGATTAAATAAAATTTAAAGGATAAATACAAAAAAAATGAAAATATAAATATTTAAAATAAGATTAATGAGATAAATGAAAATATATTCAATATTAAAACTATAATTGATTTAATCTAAATAATTCCATAATTTTTTCATACAAGATTTTTGAATATTAAATAATATCATATAAATTATATAAAAAAGATATATTTAAAAATCGAAAATAAAATACAAACAAATGCCATGTGCTTTCATGACCGTAAAATAAAAAACAAAACCAAGTAGTTAGACAACATCAACACGCTTCGTTAAAACCGTAAAAATAATCAAAACTGCTTTAGTACTGTTTCCATGTCGTGGACACAACTCTTTTTAAGACAATTATCGTCAGAAGGGGCGTCGAAGCCTGCATCTGTTCCACTTATTTAAACGATCTCCAACAAAGAAGACTTCATAATGGTTAACTCGACCGCACGACCTGCTCTAGCACACTATGAAGTCAGTCAAGGTCCGTTTCAATGAACAACAATAAGTTTCAAGATTCACTTTGAGAAGACGATCACCTAACAGAATCACTAAAACACAATCACGCCAAGCGTGAGTTGTTACTTTAACCTCAAGCAAAGTGGCTGGTGGCAAGGTCATACAGGCGGTGAACCAAGTACGCCAGTTCCCTTCCAGGTCAACCCGTGCGCTCGTTCAAACCCTACAACGCGAGCTATACCCTTTGCTTCTCGTTCTCCCATCCGGACGCACAAGCTTTTCCACGCCTTAAACCTTACATCGCTTTCGCGCGATGCTGGCGCACTTTACCACCTTAAATTGGGCTGGAAGAACTCAATATACGATCTTTCATCTCCCTACGAGAGAACACATTCCCATGTGATCCAATTTAAAAGCTTCAGACTAATGTAATTTTAAATAAAGATAGCTAAATTTATCACACAAACCCATTTTTTTTCCAACAATCCCTCTACATGAACAAAATTTGATCAGATTACAGTAATGACATGCCATACTAAGAGAGAGAGTTCACTGGAAATTTTCTATACGAGGAATAGTAAATGCTGCTTCAACCTTCCCTCAGGAAATGCCATCGGTTACTGATTGATCATGGTAACATGATGTTCGAACTGTCAACACTGCAAACCAAGATAATAAAGATTCACGCAGTAATCTTTCCTGACACAGCAAGTTCACCACAGAATTACTTAGCTCCCGAACAAATTCTCTCGGTTTCATAAGTGCTCCTAGAGAATGTAGCCTTATCATTTCTAAGGAACCTACGCTTCACTCACATAGTGACTTCTTATGAAGGTTCTCGTTATACCCCATCAATTTTAACAAGATATAAGGAATCATTGGTGTTAGCTTACCCTGCTTCAACGCCGCAGCATCACTATTCTCGACATGGGAATGAGTAGGAGATTATTCTCCGTAGTGATCTCAATGAGTCACACAAAACCGCTGCCCTTCTCAACCTGCACCTCATCTTCGCCGCCTAGTCAGTCGCCATTCTCGCGACTCGCTAGCAGATAAAGCTCAAACCCATTCCCTGATGATTTACTTACTCGCTTTCTCTGGTCAAAACCTTCGTTAAACTGATCCGCAATGTTCTCGACCTTATGTATTCAAATTTATCAGACACCATTGTAGAAGTCAAGCTCACTCGCATTATGTCTCTGACGAACATGTCGAGACTTCACTGCTATATACATGACCTGCGGCTCCTTCCAATCACGATCGACCATCACAACAATGCAGATAACAGCAATGTGTCAATACACCGAATACTTCAAGAAACGACCAAGTCACCCAGCTTTCACCAAATTTTTATCTAGCTAAGTGCAATAACCCTGAGTCTCATCGGATCAGCAAATACCGCTAGAAGATTTCCAAGACACCGCTCCACCACCAAGTGTAAATAGATAGCCACTCGCGACTTCGAGTCTTTAGCGGTTTCCGATATCCACTCGCACACGCATCCTTCAAGCACCGATATTTTCGAGTAGTGGCAATCCATAGCTAGTGTATTTCAAATACTCAAAACTTAACTATACTTCTTCCAATGGTCCGAACCTCGATTACTGTATTTACCACTCACTGATAAGGTGTGTTGCATCTGGATTCGTACAATTCATTTACATACATCGCCGCTGCCAGGCTTCGTTGTAAAGGCTTTCTACTATTTTTTCTGATAGGATAGATTTACATCTACGTGTTCTATCGACCTGCATCATTTTGTTCAATTTCAGAATTTTCAATGTAATGTGATTGGTGATAATATTAAATTTCATCCGATGTTTTCGAGACTTTATCCCAAGATAATGACGTTAAATACTCCAAGTCTTTCATGTCAAACTTATCATGAACATTTCCTCGGTAGTTTTAATGACTTCATTATTGCTACCCATGATGAGTATATCATCAACATAGACAAATAATGACAAATCCATCGCCGTGTTCTCGACATATACACATTTGTCACACTCGTTGATTTTGAATCCATTCGTCATCATTACACTGCCAAATTTCTCATGCCACGCATTGCGTTTCTTTAATCCATAAAGTGATTTTAACAAGCCGACAAACTTTCTTTTTCGACTGAATAATAAAACCCTTCTAAGAAACTCCATGTAGATTTTCACCAAGTCACTACTTAAGAAAGCTTGCCTTTTACATCCAATTGATGTATCCTCAAGATCAGGTATAAATAAGTAATAGCTAGCTATGAACATTCTGAATCTGACTTGATATTCTCACATCGAGTATCAGTATCAAAATAGTCTCAAGCCTTCTTTGTTTTTTGTAACCTTTCTGACAACTGGCCTGGGCTTTACATTTAGTATCACATCCATCCTGCCATTTTCTTCGGATCCATTTATCCTAGAGGTTTCAACCCTGCTGGAAGATCCACTGGCCCTCACTGCATGATTTCAAGATGGATTCTACTGTCGCTTATACCTCCTCTTTTCCAATATGGAGCTTCAGTAGCTCGACATAGCTTCCTTAAAGCTTTGAGGCTCATATCTTTCAACAAATACAGGAAAACTGACCAAAAGATTTCGACGCTTCTAGCTTCGTCGCGTCTAGGTTCATCATCATCTGTTGGCTCGACCACCGCCTATCGCAAAGATCATGAGTCCTTTTTACTTGAGTTTGACTCCTGTGTTGATTTGCAAGGAAATACATTTTCAAATAAAGATGCATTTATTTGGGTATGCATATCAATAATTTCTCGATTTATGAATCGTAAACGAGATACCTTCAATATTATGTATAACCAATGAAAACACAATCAACTATTTTCGTCCTATTTTAACCTTTAGTATTGTGTACCGCTACTCAAATCGTGACACCCCACACTTTTATTGTAAGAAGGTCTTCGACCCTTTCCACAACTTCTATGGGATTTATCAATTTTCTTATGAGGTATTCTAGTCGAGAATTAATTCTCATGGAAGAATCGGGCTTCCCCACAAATTCTCGAGATAGTCCAACTTAATAAGAATGCATTCACTGGGCTCTTTTAAAGCGCATGCCTACGTCAAAGAACCCCATTTTGTCGAGTAGACTGGTGCAGTCGTCAGTGTATTATACCATGTCATGGAACAAAATCACCAAAGAAAAGCCTATATTCACCAATTTATCACTTCATCACCTTGATCTTTCTATCAAGTCAGTTCACCACTCCCATTCTGAAATGTTGAAACATTTCCAATGCCCCATCTTACTTCTCAATAAGTAACATAACAATATTCAGGTAATCATCAATTAATGTAAGAAAATATTTCTACCACCTCGTTTGAATAAATTTCGCATCATGATATTCCGAATGTATTAATTCTGGGAGGTTCACCTCTTCTTCACTGATCGTTGTGCCTGTAGTTTAGATTCCACACAAATTTCACTTTATGATTTGGATCTATTCAAATTTAGGCAAACATTCCATATTAATTAATCACAAGAATGTATCATAATTCACATGTCCTAAATTTATCATGCCACACATTCAGGATTCAAGCATATAAGGTAAGATTTATTCTTTATCGAGACTTTAATATGAGGTACAACAATATTACATTCTATTGACAGCTCATCGCTTCATGTACCCCTTTCCCACATACATCCCACTTTAGGAGATGGAAGCTGCTCTGAGACAAACACCAATCAGTTCTTACTCAACAATGATCCAGACACTGCATTCTTCAATTTCCGCACACGCAAACACTATCGAGAGTAAGTTCTCTGCCTGATGTCATCTTCACTAATACCTTCCCTCGCCTTCAACCTGAAGATGAGTGAGTCGCCCACAAAGTATTGTTCTCGTCATTCATGGTTTGATATGATGAGAAACATTTCCTCGCCCGAGCAAACATGATGGCAGCCCATAAAATTCACCCACCATTCCTAAAGATTGCCGCCACGGTTCACTCTCGGTGACTACGACGAGGTTCATGTCCGAGACATCACCACTTCACCACATCAGCTCGAGCTTCGCATTCCCCTGTTCGCGATCACGATAGTCCCAAGACAGCGCCCCGCTGCCAAAGCACACATATCACTGCTTCACCTCCTTCAGAGGACTACAGACCGCGGGCCATTATGCTTCCTCTTCATGATCGTGGAGGTCCGACCTCGCTCCACAACACGGGCCTCGATTCCGTTTTTAAGCCCTCGTCGCTCTTCTTCATGCACTACCGTTTTCCCTATTCTCAACCTCACTATTAAGTCAAGTCTTATTTTCCTTCCGCTTATGCTTTGTAATTTCATTCTTTCCATAATATGGCAATTCTTCGTATAATTGCTCACTGAAGGATTCACCGAGAGACATCCTTCTCGTACGACGCCATGCGCAATCACTCAGAGATCTCAATCGCTGCATTCACTGCCTCTTTGAATCAACTTAGTCTAGAATTTTCCCACTACAAACTTCTCGAGCCCCGTATCCTGCCTTGTATTTTCATTCAAGGATTCCCACAATTTTCAAGAAGACAAGGCAATACACATTATACAACAATGGTCATCTGTGCCATTCAAGAGGTAGTTCCTACGACAAGCAAATCAGCATGCTCCATAAGCCCACAAATGCTAGAACCACTTGTCAGGTCGCTTTCATTTTCCTTCAACAGAGCATCCTCAAGGAAACGCGCCAAATTAAAGGTGGTCGTGCAGAATCAACATCTTGCTACCTTGACTCTGCCCCATTAATTCTTTCGGCTTCTCCATGACTCATTGGGCCAGTCAGGCTTTGCTAACAAAGGGCGGAGAGGCACCATACAGTAACTGACAGTCATTCTATCGAACTGACCATGTTTCCGTAAACAAAGGTATTAATAAAATGATTCTCTGTCAAATTTTGAATAAAAACCAAAGATTTAATCAGGCGGCCACGTTTACGTAACAGCCAGATACAAAAGACAAATAAAAGTCCAGAGTATAAAAATTATTTAGCCAAAGTCCGAAAGTAAACTGTATAAAAATTATTTAGCCAACCATATATAAAAATAAATTCTTAAATAAATTCTCAAAACAATAACTCAATAAATAAAATAAAAACTAAAATAATCAAACAGATTCCTCGTTTTAGAACCAACAACAATGGAAAGAAAAAGGAATTGACGTGACCAAAAGACCCGTATCAACCAAACACAAGGCAAAGAGGTTCGCCGAAGAATTATCAAGATGTATAATGTGAAGTTTTCAGATTTCAACGGATCAGGTCTAAAATAAATGACTTAAATCCAAGGCGCACAAATCCTGGGCAATACTATTCAACCTGCTCCAATGCATCGTCTGATTCAAACCCAGTTCAAAACCAAAAAACACTAATGGTGCTTTCGAAGCCTGCAATTGGTTTCCCAAAGATGAACAGATCTTCCAACATAAAAGCACTTTCTCAGGTTTCGGGTCGTCAAACCAGAACCGTTTTGCACTTCTCAAAACGTGTATGAATGTGAAACAGTAACATAAAGTGTCAAATGCAGGTGTGGCGTGGCCTTTGAGAGCAGACCGCTCATGACCGTTTCTGGCATACCATGAAGTTGAAAGGTCATGTCTCGCCGGGCAATCGCCATGCTCACGTCACTGGAGAAGACTTATTAGTCCAATCCAGAACCTACGCAAAATGACAGCGCTTTTAATGCCAAAAGAAGCGGTTGCCTCAACTCAGCCTCGGCGGTATGTGGCGACATGCTACATTATCGCATGTGGTGAACCAAGCATGAAGCAGCCTCCCTTCCACAAAATCTGGTGCCCTCGTGCCCAAACCCAACTACAAGGTGACAGATATCATCTTTAAAAGTCTTCGTTCCCATTCTGATGCAGACACAAGCTTTCCACAAGTTTAAACCTTTAGCTACTGCTTTACGCCACATGCTTCTGGAGATGATTTTCTAATTCATTCTTAAGATTTGAAAGTAACTCAATATATGATCTTCATTCTCATGGAGGGAGTAATATTCCCATGTGGACCCACCTAAGTTTATAATCAACACTTTAATAAAGATAGCTAAATTCTATTTCAGGTTTCAAACCCATTTTTTTCAACAAGGTTTAATATATTAAATTATATATTATAATAATAATTATTTTTAAAACCTTTATGCTATAAAAGCAAAGATTTGACTCCATGTTTAAAGCCAAAATATCGAATTTTATAGATGAATCCTTGAAAATCTCAATTACTAAGCTGGTTATTTAAAAAGATTAAATAAAGATTTCGAGCAAATCATACCAATCCAAAGATCCATACGCCAAGGCCAACACTGCTCAGCCGCTAGTCCATCATTTGATCCTGACTGCCACCCCAATCCTCTAAAAAGTCAAGCTAAAGTACGGCCCACCACTAAACCCATATCAAGCAGCCTATAGCCAAGGAGAGACGAGGCAACAAATCAAACGACCAACTGTTTATTTCTAAATTTGTTATGTCACACCTAAAACTCGATCTACGTATGATCATTACTCATACCTTAAGCCCGAAGGCTCAAAGTGTGAAATGAAACAAACTTTCCTTTTATAACCGGATCGCGCCCATCACGCCCATTAATGCCGCAGTAGCGCTCAAGTTTTTAAATTCATCAATCTCCAACCGAATTGTCACAAAAATTTATTTCAAATCCTCAAAATCTCAATTACAAATCTTAAATAGAGTCAAGCCATAAAATAAAAAGATATTTAGAATTCTAATTTCCAACTCTGAACTAATATACAAATGTATGTCATTTTATCCAAGTGACTTATCCAATTCATAAGTATGAACTTATTAGTTCAACAAACCAATATAAAATTATAAATCAAACTTAATAATTACTTAACTTCAACTAAACCCTTACTCCTTACTTCAAACTAAAGGTACATGAAAAAGATATTAACTAATGAGAGAATGAGTTTCTTTAAGTTCAATAAAAATAATAATACAATTTACTGTCAAAAGGTTTCAATCATAATAACAAATATGAGATATTTTTCACAAAACTTTTGATTAAAAAATAAGTTGGAACATTAAAATTTTTTCCATCAAAACATTCTCAAATTGGTTTTTCATATCAAATGTGATCTAAACAATTTCATATCAAATTTTGATTCAAAAATTTTTCATGTCAAAGTCCAAAATCAAATACTATTCAAACATATTTTTCCAGCTATCAACATAAAATGGCATGTCACGGGAGACTTTCAAATGGTTTAAGGTCAACTATTATATCTTGTTGTCGAATATTGTAAACAATTTATATCTTGTTGATAAGGCCAGATATTATCAACTATTATATCACGCCGACAGGTCGATAATGCTTAAATATTATATTCGCCGATGCGCTTATAATGTCAAGAATTATATCTCATCGATGGACTGGGGAGACATCAACTATTATATCTCGTCATGGACCGAACCAACTAAAGTCAAAACATATTTTAAAAATTTTCCATTTACAAAACATAATATATCCACAATTTATGTCACAAACAAAACAATTCAAATATACTTTTATACAAAATCACTATTTGATCCATGGATAGTCAAATGAATAAAAATAAAAATTTCATAAACTAAAATGATGCAGTAATTCAATTCAAAACTTTCACCATCCAAAGGACATAACAAAAACAAATAATAATCTTTAATTTAACCAGTAATCCTTACTCACATTAATCAACAACTTGAAGAAGTTAATCAAAATTCAGAGGAACTATTTCACCCTAATATAATAAGGAGCAACTATCATCATTAGTTATTCATCTAAAATTAAAAGTTTGAAACTCGTGAGTACCTATATTGTTCAAATTATCAATCCTAATAATATTTTAAACATCATAATTATTAATAATTTAATAATTTAATTAGTGAGTTCAAACTTTCTTTTATAAAAGTCATTACTATGAATATAATTTCAAAGATTTATTTATTTTATATCTGAATTAGGTCAAATACTCTATTTTTTTTCAAGTTAATCACTTTTAATACAATGTAGTAAAGGCCATATACTTACTAAAAATTATTATTATCAATATATCATATCTCTGCATATTCCCTCAATAGTTACCTTAATTACAAAATTATCTGGAAATGAGTTCCTTGCAATCTTAGTACCCCTACTTGTCAAAAAATATATTCTCAACAGTGGGCGGGTTCAATGTAGGTCTAGCGGGGGCAATCTACCTCCATTCGAGGTTTTGAATATTTTTTTAACAAGATCATTTTTTTTTTGCTCCCATAACAAGACTATTTTTATCTCCCCACTTGAAAACTAAAGGAAAGGAATAAATTGATATGAATAATCTCACCACATCTTCTTTAATTATTCTCACCATAATATATGGGAATAAACTCAACTTTGAGGGTGCCTTTGTTGTCCTCAATCGATCATGATCTAGCCAAAGATAAAAACAATCCTATGTGACATCTCTCTCCTCTCTCACAATGTAATTGGCTCCCAAACTTTTTATTTAAAAAAAAAAACCAATTTGGATCCCTTATCCTTTATCTCTCTCCTCGACCCTCATCTTCAACACCTCCGACCTCCACCTTCAACCTGTTGTTACCTTGATCGTTTGACCTTCAGAGCATTAGCGACGTGATGTTAACCCAAAAATATCCACATCACAGCTAGCCGCCTCTCACGATTAAGTCATGAAAATACCATAAGAAAAGAAGCAGGCCAGCTGATCGTGATACCTCTCATTTGTGGGGATCCTCTTGACGATAGATATATTCGAGAATCCTCCATTTTTCTCCGGAAAGAATCTCTATTTTTTTAGGAATGAAATCTCTCTTTCCTTATCAAAGACTAATTCTTCCTTATCAGGGATTAATTTTCCGAGAAGTAAGAGATTTGGAAATTCAGGGATAAATACCTTTTGCGTATTTCCCGCCTTTGTCCATTCATCAATAGCGAACTTGCCATAAGCGGGAGGACGGCCAGCTGGGGGACTTGGAACTCTAGACGGGATGTCCTAAGACTGAGCTTTGGGAGGATACTTCGACTTTCACAGATGGGCATTCGGATTTCCCGTCTAGGTAGTGCCTACCAATTTTGATATGAAAGGTGGCCTCTTCACCCATGGTACTCACACAACCCACCCATTCGGCGATCGCTCCTCCATGCCAAACAAAATTAGTTTTTTCTTATTTTTTTTCCTATCTAATTTTCTTGCTAACCAAACAAGAACGCCCAATTTTGCTACGAAATTTGTGCACTCAAATTCTTAAATGACCACAAGATTGAAGGTAGGTGAAATCGAGAACGACCTTTGATGGATGAGGCAATTTCATAGCAAAATTGGAGTAGTTTCAGAAACTCTTGGATACTTGGATTACACACGTAAAACCCATTTTCTCCGATGAAAAACGCCAAGTCCACCTCGACGGAGACATATGAACAATTGATTCTTTGATAGTCATAACAAATTCATGATATCCTCATACGGGGGAGAGAGGGGGAAAGGGGAAACGGGAGGAAAGAGAGGTTTTCCAGTTCTCTCTCTTGAAGATGAAGAGAGGAGACTTTGGAAAAGAGATTCGACCTTGAATTTGCCCTAAAAAAATGTCTTTATATATGATGAGTGATGAGTGCCTAAAACACTCAGGTTATACTCGCGTCTGTCTTACGTTTTTAGCGTTATTTTACATTTAAATATGTGTTTTTTATAGCTCGATATCTGATTAGTTCAATTGGTGTGAATGCAGGTGCAATTAGTGTGAAAAGGCGGAGTTTTGGAAGCGATGCAGGCTTGAGAGAATGAAATTGCATAAAGATGGCTGGAGCATTAAAGATGTTCCAGCGTCATGCGTCCCAAATCGTGGCCCCAGCGTCGTGACGTTGGGTCAGCTAATAAAGTCAACAAAGCGGCAGCGTCGCGACGCATCCCAACGTCGCGACGTCTCGGCGTCGCCCGGCGTCTCAACATCGGCGTCGGCGTGGTATCCGCTTTGCGATCATTAAAAGCAAGGGAGGCGAATTCGGGGGATCGGAGATCAAAGACGTCTGAGCAGGCCGCGGGGTGACGAGGACTTTGACTTGGAAGAGCCATCATTTTTGTATCTTCTTCTTTTTCGAATGAAGGCCCGTGTTTTATAGATTAACTATTTGTGTTTTCTCGTTCAGTATGTTCTAGATTTATACCTAGGGTGTTGTTGAACCATGTCACATTTTCATGGATTAAAGATTAGTATTTTATATTATTCAGTTGTTTATAATTTGTTAGCATCTGCTTTATATCATTAATCATTTACATGGTGATGTACGTGACATTAGCATGACTATCTTTTGGAGAGATAAGATTCGAGAGATGAGGATACCCACGAGGATCCCGAGTAAACACGACCTTGATTGATTCGGTAAATAGAGATATTAGATCGAAGGTGGTAATTAGGTTAGAACATTTAGGCATTTCGGAATTATCGAGTTGGGGGAAGAGATACACGCACAAACTCCTCTTAGCGAGATGAGCGGATACACACCTTGAGAGAGGGTATTGTAGAAGCAAGATCACCTAGCCATTAATAAATCATAAATAAAAATGAATAATATCATCTTTAAGAAATAATCCATGTCGAAAGTGACAGGGGAGACATAGCCACTAGTCTACATTACATAGTAATTCGATCAAATTAGTTAGTTGAGTTCACATTCGGACACTAGTACTTTTTCACACAACACTTATATCCAGGATAATATTCACAAGCAATCTACGTATTCAACACAACTATCCACAGTGGATCGATATCCGTATCATGGAATTTTACTATATATTACTTGGGGCGACCAGCGTGCACTTGCGCGTAGGCGTGTACATTTATACACACCCGCTTCCCGGCTATCAAGTTTTGGCGCACAAACAACTTTAGGTTATACTCGCGTGCGTCTTCGTTTTTAGCGTTATTTTACACATTCAAATACGTGTTTTTATGGCTCGATGTCTGATTAGTTCAATTGGTGTGAATCGGGGTGCAGTCGATTGTGAAAGGCGGGTTTGGAGTATGCAGGCGGGAAGAATGAAGTACATAAAGATGGGCGGGCGTCGCGGCGATCTGACGTCGTGGCCGAGCGTCTCGATGTTGGATTAGACCCCTCTCTGGAACGTCGCGACGTGAGATCTTAACGTCGCGACGTTGGTTTGAAACCCCTGCGGAGCGTCGGCGTTGATTTTACTCATCTTTGGAGCGTCGCGGCGTTGGACCCGAGCGTCGCGGCGTTGGGCGCTCCCTCTCTGGAGCGATGCGGCGTTGCCGAGAAACGTCAGCGGCGTTGCCACATTTAAGGCCAAAATCATCTCCATTTTTGCTCCTACCTTTTCCCCTCCTTACCTGAACCCTAGTGCCTATTATGCGCACACTGCACAAACCCTTGCGAATCCGCCGCTTCCGATCGGAGGCCATTGTTTTGCCCTCGACACCATCTACGACTCGCCACCTTAGGTCGTCCCAATCCACTGTCCCTGTCTAGCATCTTCCACACTACACGTTAGGTCTCGTCCTCCTCCTTAGGTTTAGGCCTCCACATTAGGTCTAGTTGGAAATTTTAGTCGGTGCATCAGTGTCTAGGGGTTTTTGTAATGCATCACTATTACCCCTTTGGTATCCATTTTCCCATTGCACTCTAGGTGTTTGACACATTGCTAACCCATTAGGGTGTGCTCCTGTTGGTGCTGCCAGCTGCTTGCGTAGGCCCTTCAATTGTCTCAATTGTCCTTACTACACCAATGTCTGGCAGAGGCAAAGTTGCCTGGCGGTCGGACCCCGGTGAGAATCCGGCCCAGTTTTGATGTATGTCAGCGGTTCCGTTGCGAGGGTGCCGCCCGTCGGTTCGGCACCATCACGCCAAGAACCGTTCTTTTATTAAGGAAAAGTTTCCACCACCTGATGATTTTTTTCCATAAGGCGATTGTGGCGAGAGGATGGCGAGCACTTTGACCACCTCGTCAGCGATGAGTGTGGTGCGAGAATTCTACGCCAATCTCGCCTCCCACGTCGTCAAGAAGGTCCTGGTGCGGGGTGTGTTGGTAAACTTCAGCGCAGTCTCAGCCACTTTATAATCTTGATCATGTCCCCTCGGAGCCTTTTGATCGACTTTCACGAGGGCGACGACCCGAGTCATTAGGGTCTTGACAAAGCGAGACGGGGTGAGTTAGGCGCTCAGCAATGAGGGGCCACGCGTCCATTTTAAGGCCAAGCATTTGGCGTTTATCCCAGTGCGGCATCACTTCATCCACGTCGTCTCATTCCGACGGCCAGGCGTGTGTGAAGTGATTACCCAGCGCTCTACTCGATTATGCCGTCGTTCGGGATATCCTTTTGATGTTAGGCGGGTTATAGAGGGCGCCATCCTCCCATAGCAGGGGCGCTAGTTAATTTAGGCACCCTTTCCTCATTTATGAGCATGCAAATGGCGAGTACTGCTGGTGACAATGGCGTGGTTGCACCCGTGGCGATATCGGTTAGAGGACAAGCTGGGTGTACCCGCGACTGAGGGACCTCGATTCAGGTCATGAGCCCTCGGACGAGGACGAGCTCCACGACTATCAGGCTCGCTTTGGACTCTGGCGGCCCGGGAGGACATTAGGCGATCTACCCGCCCACCTCCACCACCGCATGCGGCCCTCGGAGCGGCTCACTCCCGTCCCTTTGGCAGAAGGACCGGTGCTCTCCCTTGCTTGGCGTTTTGATGCATTGCAGGATGAGACCCGGGGTACGAGTCCTCATCACCACGGGATATGGGGCACTTGTTTCGTGATCTGATTAAATGACGAGGCCTTTATTCTCAACGGCCCGATCCGCCGAGGCGAAGCTAGCCCGAGCCTAGCACTCCACCGGTAGCCACCGCCACCACCGCGGTGACCAGTTGATCCACCGGGGAGTTCCTTGCCTCTTGTTCTTGTATTGCCGGTGGGGACAGCGGATGTTTTTGTTTGGGGGGGGGTGTGGGTGTGGTAGTGATCGGAGTTTTGTTAGACCCCAGTATTGATTTGTTTTGATTTTCGTATTTGTGCTTTTTAGTTTAGTTTCGTTAAAGCATGTTCGTTTGTGTATGTTTAATGTTTAGTTTTACATTTACGCTTTTTCATTTAGTTTGTGAGTCATGTGTTTAGTTTACGGTAGTGTTTTTGGTAAATTATATCTATGTTTAGTGGTATCTGTGTAGGTAGTTTGTATGTGTGTGCCATGTTTGTGGTCGAAGATCATTTTTTGGCGAATCCACTACTATCATAAGAAACCAATGTATATCTCTGGCAAAGGGATTCAAAGGGTGTTTGGCTCGAATTAGGTCGAATGGGTGGGGAGGCATAGTGACTGACTCCGGTTGGTCGAAACTATTTCTCGAGGAGCACATCACACTCGCACACAAATGATCTCTAGGGTGTGCCTAGGTGCCGGGCAGAGCTACGAGAGGTTCAACAAACCACAGGAGTCTCTAAACACCAAAGAGATGGGACACGTGAATAAAGAGGATTGCCTTGGGCCCAAATAAAAGAAAAAAAAAAGAAAAAAATATGAGATAGAATAAGTGGGATCTTCGATCGAATCCGAGGCACGATCAGAGGCCTTTCAAAGCCAAATGCCACAGGCCAGGTAGGGAGTCATTGACTTCAGCGCGCCCATTACGGGGGCGAAGATGGAAGTTTCCACGACAGGAACCCCTTAGGTTTAGTTGAGTGTTCGAGTGACGTTCGAGACAATGCTGGTGCCCTTAACGAAACTAATTGAAGTCTGACTTATCAGCTACATGAACATAATAACAAACTTACGGGCACTAGTTTTTAATTCTATGTTGTGAGTAGGTATATTAGAGTACAAGCGGAAGTGCGTTCCGATCCTTTTGTTGTTCTGATTTTCCCAATTAGGTGAGTTGAACTCAAGTTTGGGGGCGTCGGAACCTAAGTGTACACTAGAGGTCATTTATTTAACGCACATAGGGTGTAGGAAGGGTGTGTGAATATCTCGGAGGAATTTGAGGCACTAGTCAACTTCACGAGTTCAACTAGTTCTTTAGAAAGTCAAACCTTGCCGTGTGCATCCACGCGTGAACTTAGAACAGAACGGCGGCAGTGTGAGTCGGTCCAATTTGATCTTCTACTTATTAGCATGTGCATCACTATATTAGTGTTAGACTATAGTATGTAGGGTGTGAGTCCATTTTAGAGTCCGTTCTTGCTTAGGAACCAAGCGAAGCTAAGTTGAAGTGTGATGAGTGCTAGCTTTTCCGGAGTTATACCCGCGTCTGTCTTACGTTTTTAGCATTATTTTACATTTAAATACGTGTTTTTTATAGCTCGATATCTGATTAGTTCAATTGGTGTGAATGCAGGTGCAATTGGTGTGAAAAGGCGATTTTGGAAACGTGCAGACGGAGAATGAAAGTGCATAAAGATGGGCGGAGCGTCGCGGCGTGCGTCGTGGCAGCCCCTGACGTCAGCGGCGTTAGATTCGACTAATAAAGAAGTCGACAAGCGTGTCGCGGCGCCTCCAGCGTCGCGACGCCTCGGCTGATCGCGGCGTCTCAAGCGTCGCGACGTCATCCGCAGTATTCCTCCTCGATCATTAAAGAAACAAAGGGACGAGAATTCAAGGGGATCGGGAGATCAAGGAGCGTCTGGCCCAGGGCACGAGTCACTGTGTGGGACTTTTTGACTTTGGAGAAGAGCCATCATTTTGTATCTTCTTCTTTTCGGACAGAAAGACTGATGTTTTATAGATTAACTATTTGTGTTTTCTCGTTCAGTATGTGCTAGATTTATACCACCAAGATTATTGTTGAACCACATCACATTTCATAGTTAAAGATTAGTATTTATATTATTCAAGTTGTTTATAATTTATTACTTATCTGGCATATCATTAATCATTTACATAGTGATGTCGGCTAACATTAGCATGACTATCTTGGCGGAAGTCGGTCGAGAGATGAGGATACTGGGGATGCAGTAAATGACCTTAGTTGATTCGGTAAATAGAGATGTCGATCCGGTGCTTGATTAAGGTTAGAACATTTAAGCATTTGGTGCTCGAGTTGGGGTAGAGATCACGGCTCCAACTCTATAGCGAGATAGGATGATACACCTTGAGAGAGGGTATTTCGTAAGCAAGATCACCTAGCCATTAATAAATCATAAATGGCTGAATAATATCATCTTTGAAATAATCCATCGAGAAAGTGACGGGGAGACTATAACTATTCTCCATGTGATAATTCGGTCAAATTAGTTAGTTGAGTTTACATTGGACACTAGTACTTTTCACAACACTTACATCGAGATAATGTTCCTGAAACAATCTTTGTATTCAACACACCTATCACTGTGGATCGATATGCGTACCATGGAAATTTGTATATTACCAGAGCGACAGCGTGCACTTGCGCACATAGGCGTACATTTATACACACCATGCTTTCAGCCTATCAATGAGAGAAACAAGGGAGGGAGAGGCGTGCGACGCTCTTGGGGTCCGATTCCGATGACGCCAAACATCACAGAGGCGTGAGACGATGACCCTAAGGAATCTGCGACAGAGATTCAAGACCTGAATAGGAGAGGATCGAGGATATGGATGGGAACATTCAAGACACCCATTGAAGCCTTCAAAACTTATGATCGAGCATATAGAAATAGAAAAGGGAGGTTAAATTATATTCTTTGATTCAGAAAAGACATTTTGTTTCTCTTTTCTTTATGAGATGATGGATTCGAATGGCGGATCGAGCTCAACGTGATGCAGGAGTATCTACAACAAATAATGGAGATTTGATTATGGAAAATTCAGATTTTGAAGGTTGCAAAGTCTTAGGATCGTCAAAATGAATCCATTTTTGAACTTCGATTAAGACTTGAAAGGAGTAGATTTTGAATAGAGTTTATTATTAGTTTTTTTATATTTTTCTAATTTATGGTTTGTTTTAGAGTAATGTTTATAATTTAGGATTGCTTTATTCAATTTGAAAGATTTGTTTTCTGTAATATAGGAGTTGCTTTATTTGTTTTAAAAAGTAAGGGGCCTATATACACCCCATAATGCATTGTCAGAGTTTAATAATATTTTTAAGTTTCTATTTTTTAAGAGTTGTCTCTTGTTCTCTTATATTTTGGGTGGATTCTTTTGAGTGGCGAGTTCGTTGCTTCTTATCTCTAAGTAGATTCCTTGGTTGGCGAAGTAAGTTTCTATCCCATACTTTGACTCATTTAATTTCATCTTCTCTTTTAACCTTCTAAATCGATTATCGACCACATTCAACTTTCCAATTTTTGTTCCATACTTTTAAATCATTTCCAAATACTTTGATTCACCTAGAAACCATACAAACCATCTTCTATAACCTTAGAGAAACCCCAAATTTCTGCATAGCCTCAGCCTACCTTAGAAAAACCCGAAAACTGCAAACTAACTCAAAACAAGGCAATTTTGCATCAAATCAAACTTGAACCTTTCCAAACCTAAAATCCTTCATTATAAACCTTAATTTCATCATATATAAACCCTAAACTAGCCCTATAACCTTTAGAACCAAGCCTTTCTCTTACCCTTTAAAGTTACATCCTATACCCCTAAACTACAATAAACCAATTCCTAACTTACCCAAACCGTTTGATCATCCATCACGATCACATCCTTGCATCAAATTGGAATTAGAGCTAGTTCTGGTCAAGTTTGCTTATCTTTTAAAGTTTTATTTATCAAAAAAAAAAAAAAGAGAAAAAAGGATTTCATTTTAGGGGGTCAATGGGGTAGGACTTGGGTGTTTAGGAGGAGGCTGGCAGGTGGGACATACCTGGAGGACACAGTGAAGATTTAAGGCAGCTTGGCGGAGGAGGAGGGGAAAGATAGAGAAAACCGAGTTTCAATACTGACTGAGACCTTGCTGGGCATCTTTGTGTCCACCTAATCGTTCCACCGCCACCACAGCTGTTTGCCTGTTTTGTTCTTGCCTGCTTTGCTGTTGTTTTAGCCTGTTTCTTTTCTTATTTGGTGATTTTAGTTAAAGTGTTAATCATTTTTTTTTTTTGACCTGTTTCTTTCTGATTATAACTCTCTAAGATTGCCAACACATGTGACCACCATTGCAGTGTATAAATTTCTTTCTCTTTATTCTCAGACTTTTGTTTCTAGGTTTATGTGATGGCTCATATAGGCTCTCTCAATCAAACACTCCATGATTAAGTGCAAATGTCTTGTTCCCATCTGAACTTCCTCAGTGTTTGCTGATTGATTATATTGACTGCTGCGAGAACTATCGACCAAACCATTCACGTTTCGTTGACTTTCTTTCGCTGCGACATTAATCTTTCCATAGTTGGTTAATCTTCTGTACGGACTTCACCTCGACGGCTACCGCTCCGTTGGTGTGGCATCTTCATCCGCCGTTTCTGGTCGTCATTCATGATCGACCGCGTCTTCGCACCTTGACGGTTGACAACGAGTAACAAATATTGCAGAACAGAACGGATTAAAAGATCAATAGTGACTCTTTGGTATGGGGTCGATGTGAATTTGGATCAGATCGCGGAAGAAACTTGAATTGTTGAATTGGGGACCCGATATCAATTAAGTGTCATCTTTCTAAAGTGAAACTGGATCAGGTCTCAGTCATTCCGGGACTCACCACATGTTGACTCTTGTTTAATCAGACCTAGATGAAATTCATTATTGTTCATCTTTGTTTTGTTTCGTTACAGTTCTATGACAAGCAAATATCTGCGTTGTTCTGAGACAAATGGTTTGTGTGTTTCTAGGGTGAGATCAAATCGTGGAAAGGATTTAAGTAACCGGATTTGTTGAGTGTTGGTTGATTTGGTTGATCTGTTAGAGATGTGAATCAGGTGGTGGGAAGGCTGAGGACAGACTTTGTTATTGAGTTCTTTTAAGGATGTTGTTTGGACTTTGTTTGAGATGCTGAGATAAAATCAAGTAAAGCAGAAATCTTCCGTATCTTGGCTTGATCTTATCCGATAGTGTGTTTTTAGATGCATGTGTTTTTCATTTCTAAACTGACTGGCGCTTTCATGACAGACTTGACCTTCCCAGACAGATGCTGACCCTGATGAGCGTGACCCCCAGGCTGACTCTTCAGTGGAAAAGCCTCAAAAGCTCAGGCAACAGCAGTGAGTCTTACCTGGCCTTGATCATCTTGTGCTTTCAAGTCTTCAGTGAAGTCCAAAATTTCCATTTGATGATCCTACGACTTTGTAACCTTCTACAAATCTGAATTTTCCATAATCAAAGTCAAATTTGTTGGTTGTTGTAGATGCTCTGCATCCATGCCCCATAATCTGGAGAAAAGGCTTTGCCTCAAGTCTTCACTGCAATCTGACCTCAAATCCTGAAAGGCATTGAATATGGGTGATATCATAATCATCAGGCAACTCTAACTTGTAAGCATTGTCTCCGATCTTAATAATCTTGAAAAGACCATTTACCAGGGCTTGAGCTTTCCAAACTTGCCCGGTGGAAATCTATCCTTGCGAAGATGTATCCAAACCAATTCTCCAACTTCAAATTCAACAAACTTTTTGCACCTATTTGCTTGTTCCACATACTTTGCATTTTTCTTCTCAATCTTCAAGCGGACATCCTCATGTAGCTTCTTGATTTCCTTGGCTCTAACTTCAGCATCTCTACTAAATTGCTTGGATTTGGCATAGATTGCTTCGTCCATAGGCCCAATTGGTTGTAGCCCATATACTACTTCAAATGGACTTTTCCCAATGGTTCTGTGCTTAGATCTGTTATATGCAAACTCAATTTGTGGTATGATCAAATCCCTTTGTTTAAAATTATTTCTATCATAAGTCCTTAGCAAATTACCCAAACTCTTATTAGTAACTTCAGTTTGACCATCGGTTTGAGGATGATAAGAAGTGTTGAATAGTAAACAAGTTCCATGTTTCCTCCACAAAGTTCTCCAAAAGTGACTAAGAAACTTAGAATCTCGATATGAAACCATGGTCTTGGGAATACCATGTAAGGGCATAATATCCTTGAAATACAAGTCAGTAACATGTGAAGCATCATTAGATTGGTTGCATGGAACAAAGTGAGCCATCTTCGAGAACCTATCAACAACCACCATGATTGAATCTTTTTTTCTTTGTGTTATGGGTAATCCTAACACAAAATCCAAGCTAACATCCTCATATGATGCCTTTGGAACTGGTAGTGGTGTATACAAGCCCACATTATTTCCACAAGTTTTAGCCATCATGCACACAACATACCTCTTGAAAAATCTAGCAACTACTGTCTCTAGTTTAGGTCAAAAGAAGTTTGCCTTCACCAAAGCTAAGGTTTTTTCTTCTCCAAAGTGTCCTCTTAACGTTCCACCATGCAATTAATCAGCCACTCAATCTCAAAGAACAAGATGGAATGCGCCGGAACACGTCTTCCAAAGTGATCCGCTCTCTTGAAATTCTTGGAAAAGCTAGCATCGCGTCTTACGATCTCACCAAAATCAACATCCTTCTCATATAATTCCTTACCATCTCAAATCCTTTCTTTAACTTGCATGAAAGTCAATAAAGCACGTTTCCCTGCGCCAGCATACGCAACAACATTTATGAACACTAGCTTTGTGCTTAATTGTGGAATTGTATGCTTGTAAATTCTACCTATGTTGCATGTCTTTTGTTCAACTTGTGTTGATACGATTGATAAACTTCAATGTTTGTAGTTTGAAAATACTTCAAAATGGTTTATAAAGAAATTATTGGCTCCATTGAGATAAAGCTCTGTAGATAGCATAAAACTCCTTGTCATATGTGGAGTACTTCTTGCTTTTAGCTGTTTGCTTCTCATAAAAGCGATGAGTCTTCTTTCTTGGCTAAGGACAACACCAATCCCAACATGAGATGCATCACACTCAAGTTCAAATACTTTGTTGAAATCGGGTAAAGCTAAACAAGGGTTTCAATCACTTTCTTCTTCATCAACTCGAAACTTTCTTGGGCAACACTACTCCACTTGAATTTGTTTCCCTTCAAGCATTCGGTTATAGGAGCCATTATATAACAAAACCCACGAATGAATCTCACAGCAGAAGAAACTGGGGCCGCGGCTTTCTTACATCATGAATTGAGCCAGGAATTGGCCAACTAATGATTGCCTCTATCTTATTTTTGTCTATCTCAATTTCGTCTTTAGTAACCACATAACCAAGAAATATAATTCTACTCCAGCTAAAGTCGCATTTCTTGAGTTAGCAAAATAATCATTACCTCACTGAGATTAGAGCAATTGTCTCAGAATGTTCAAGTGCTTCTCAAAACTCTTGCTATAGATCGGAATGTCATCAAATACACCACAAGCAAGATTACAATCACGAGGCTTAAAGAATATGATTCATGAAGCCTCTGTAAAGTGCTGGTGCATTGGACAGCCCCGAATGGCATAACCATCCACTCCTCCACAAACTTATCACCAGTTTAAAGTTTGTCTTTCACTCATCTCCTTCTCTAATACGAATTTGATGGTATCATAAAGTTGATATAGCAAGTCATTAAGTCTTGGAATGGGAAATTGATATTCAATAGTAATCTTATTAGAGCTCTCTCTACTATCAATACATCCACTCGGTCAAAAATTCATTTTAGATCTTTGAAAGACGAGAATAGAAGGACTTTTATTATCTTGGACCCGCCCTTTGTCGATAAATCATAAAGCATCTTTTAAGCTCTTCATGTATTAGGATAATTATAAGTGGTTTTGTTGGGTAAATCCAGACCCAGTGTGAGGTCTTGGTGTTGAATATCAGCCATGGGTGGTACACGTATATGGTATTTCTCGGAGCTTTCACATGACAAACTCCTCTAGAATTGGTCTTTGCTTTGCTTGTAGGATTTCTGTCTTTCACTTCTGTTTCTTGATAACAATAGCCTTCATCCACATCCACAGACAAATTTAATTTCCTTCTCAATTCATATTTTGACAGCTTAAAAACTCTTCTCTCAGGGTTTGGTTTCTAAAACCATTGTTGGTTTCATAGGTGCCAAGATAATTTTATGGTCATCCTTGTGGAATGTGTAGGTGTTTTTGAAACCATCATAGATTACCTTCCGATCATATTGCCATGGCCTCCCAAGTAGCATGTGACATGCATCCATTGGAACAACATCACACCATCTCTCCTTGTAATTCTTTCCAATTTAGCTAAAATGCGCAGAACGGAACATCATGCTTTACCGCCTTGATGTCGGTTTCCCTTTTGAAACTTGACAAAGATTATAAGGTTTTGGATGGCACAGGAATCATCTTTTAAGTCAATTTACGCACCATCTTCGTAGAGCACAATTCTTTGACTCCACTATGGCAATCACAAAGTAAACTTTGCCCTTGAATTATGCATGTGAAAAACATTGGACCCGACGATCCTCTCTTACAACAAGAAATTGCTCCAATTTTAAGGCTCCTTTCGCGTAAGGAAGTGCCGTAATTACAGGGCATAGTAAGCTCGTCTTCATGGTTAGATTCAACTTCCTTTTCAACATCTTCCTTCTCAACATCTTCTTCTTCAACTAGTGTAACCACTCTTCAATTAGGACATTCAGAAGCCATATGCCCCAATCCTTGGCACTTAAAACACCTCCTTGACTTAGAAGTCAGCTCTTGATGCGGTTTAAGCACATCGCTCTTTACTTAAGGTTTGAGGGTGTGGTTTGAGTGCACTGGACTCTGCTGCAGTGGAACTCTTGATAAATCCCTCCTTAGTTGTACTCCTAGTTGTAATAGAGCTTCCATACTTGTTTAGAGCCTCAACTTTCAGAGCAAGCTTCATCACATCTTGAAGAGTATTATATGGTTGTAAATAAATAACTCTAGCAATTTCAAATCTCATACAAGGGCTATGGATTGTTCCTCAGCCTTTTGAAAGTCACCTTTGATTATCAAGTTCTCAAACTTAGTTGAATACTCCTCCACACTCAAATTTTGTTGCTTAAAGTTCAAAATTTTGAGGTAGATGTCTTAGCGATAATTAAAGGGAAGGTACTTCCTTTTTAGCTCTTTCTTCATATTTTCCCAACTTTTTACCATCTCTTTCACGTTTCCTTTTTAAGTTTTCTGATTAGGCCCTTTTCTATACTAAACAAACTCTTGACAAAGCTACCAAAATTTTGATTTGTAGACCAAAAGATATAAAAGTTATGTATAATAAAATTGTTTTCTGCTGTGTATGTAATAATTTTCAACTAAAATTGGTTTTGGTCTAATGAGGCAAGTGCATAGGTTATACAAGTAATAAAGTCGTTTTAAATTAAATATCATTCCCACGAAGTTGATTAGAAAATCTAAAGATCAGCGACCCGTGCTTTACTCGAATCCTCCTATTTGAACCTCTATTTTCTAGGATAGATTTAACCTTTTAAAATAAAATGAATGAAAGAAATAAAAAAATTCTAAAATACATGGAGTGGAGAGTTCATTGGATTGATATAACACTAGGAAAGAAATCAGTGTTGTGGTTGCTCGATTTGCAATGTTCCTCAAGAAAAATAAGTTATGGATATGGGCTTTGGAATTGTCGAGAAGCAGGGAGTAAGTGTAGCTTGGAATGCCTCGCTGACCTTTACACATTTCACTCTCTAGCTGACCATATTCCTAAACCAGGTCAATGGGTTCTAAAAAAAGCTACTTGTAGGACAGTCCTCTTTAAGATATATTTGTTTTCCTTCACGTTGCTTCTCAGCCATCTCTTAGGACTTGAAATTGCTTGCTCCCATAGACAGGATAATGTAAGCCCTCTCCAACATAATTGGTACCTCAACCATCAATTCAACTAAAATTCTCTTTCTCCTTGATTAGAATCTTAGCTAACACGGGATTGAGATTATTTTATTCTATTGAGGTGAAACTTTTAAAGATTAAACTGATATATCAGTAAGCGGATCTTATTCCTTGGGAACACACTCCTGCTATCACCTAGGAAGAGACCTTGAAGTCAGAGGTTAGATCTTCACCAATGATGTATCAAAGTGACCTTTAGAATTTATTAGTTCAATTAATATCAGTTCAATATACCCCTAAGTGATTGCTCTTTACTCTCAGGTCATTCACCTCTGTGTTACTCAGGGGGATCCTGGAAATCAGAGTATAGATTCAACTCTTTATGGGTATAGAACACTGATATTCTGAACAACACAATGCAGAAGCAATACCGATTAAATCATTCCAGTTTCATTTCCAAAACACATTGAAAAAATACAAACAACAATCTAAACACCAAATTCTTCCAAGAGGGAGCTTAGCCTTCCATATTTGGAGCTTAGCCTTCCATATCTGGATCATCAATGACAATGACTAGTTGATTAAACAAATTCATTAAAATTTTGATCTAAACTGAAGTAAGACAAATTCTAGAAAAATTCTTGATTTCATTAAAGTTCATACAGAAATGAAGCTCAATTTACAAACAACCCAGCTCAGAATCAGCCTAGATCTACTACTCTAATCCTAAAAGAAAGAAAAATAAAAAGAAAATTGGCAGCTCAGTTTGCAGTTTTCAAAATAACATGAGGAATAAATAGGTTATTGGGCTTGAGATCGTGAGGAGTATATATATATATATATATATATATATATATATATATATATATATATATATATATATATATATATCTATATCTGCCTATATATATTTTGACAATTAATCACTTTAATTACAATGTAGTAAATTATTTCCATTGGGACTCAAACCCCTCCCCTCTTTATATCATGCTTTTTTGAAACGTTGAATATTCTAACACATTAGCTAGGCATCATAGGCTCGTAAGGTATGTTTATTTATAGTTACAGTTCTTTGTAGTAATCATTTTATGACTTAAATTTTCATTTTCCCCTTTCTTTTTGCATAGCTCTGTTATGTGTGCTTCATGTTAACATTTAACATTCCAAAACAAAAAATATTTTTTTTTTTTTATTCTAACTAAGCAACCTTTTCACTCATTTTCATGTCTAACCCCCTCTTCTATGAGCATTTTGCAGAAACGAAGAAAACGAGACAAAAATCAAGCAATTTGGACAAGGAATGAAGAAGTTATGCAAATTGCAGTCATGGTTGCGACTACAACTATTCATGCTCGCGACCATGGCCTAAAAACATGAAGAAGATTGTTACAGTTAATGTTCAGTGTAGTCAAGACCATGGAACCATGTGTTCAGAATCATGCAGTGTGGTCGTGACCACAAAAACCCATGGTGTAAGACCCGAAAAAATTCCAATTTTTGGAAAAAGGGTAAAATGGTCATTTCGGTAAAAATCCGAAATTTTTCTAGATCTTGGATGACAAAACGGACTCATCGTTGGAATCGTCTCATGAAATCTAGCTACCACGTCGAATTTCGTCGAATTCCGAGACAATCGGACTTTCACGTTTTTTGAGGCACTAGGTGTCGAGTGCCGTAAAACGGGTTTGAGAGACATGTGATGTGACAAAAGTCACGCTACGTATGCTCTTGTGACACATGTTGCAAGATTAGGAGATGATGGAAATGGATGGCCTAGATAGTGCAGTGTCAAAATCAAGAAAATGGGACACATTAGAATATTTGGAATGTTAATGATAATAGGACAAGCGGGAAATAGTTGACATCTTCTCCAAATGGAGGAGAATACGTGCAGGTGAAAGAGACAAAAGATGCTTAGTGAGCGTGAGGTTTGGTGTTTAAGAGAGAGAGGTGCATTCTCTCTAGGTTTCCCGATCGTCGGACCAGTCGGTTTTCAGCAGACAAGAAGGAAAGGTACATTCTGTGACAAGAAGAGTACAGAAATTGGGGCGCGATTTGAAATTTAGGAGTTCGAAGGCAACTCAAGAGGTAGGGATCTTTTCCTACTTGTGTTAATCTTTGTCTAAGAGCCATGTAAATGGTTAGGAATGTTTTGAGGCTTGTTTTAGCCGTAAATCGGTCTCAAAAGCTTTGAACCGAGTGGAGAAAATTCCTATTTGTGTGGCCGTGAGCGATAACAGGGGTTTCAACGTTCACGTGAATAATAACTTAAATATTTTTATGTGAATTTTGTGATATTTGGTGATTAAAAATGAATTGCTTGTGTTTAATTGCTTGATGTGAGGCTAATTTTGATGTTATTGATGTGAATTTAATAACATGATTTGTTTGGATTAATTATGTTAATATATATATGCATGTGAATATATTAGCATAAATGTTTTGGGATTAGCGTAAATTGCATTCCATGCCTTCAGGCGTACAGAATATTAGGTGTGAGTCACGTAGCGTAGGAAGTAAACGTAAAGAAAATGTTTGTGAAAGGAATTTCCAATGGATGATTTTCGGAGAATTGTGTTGGGAGATGGTCCAAACAATTACGTCGGAGGGCGTAAATTGTTTTGGAAGGTTCTCAAACACATTCGCCTCGGAGGGTAGTCTAATACTTTTACCGAAATTCGGTAGTGAGTTTTCGAGAACAAAAAACTTTTGTTTTGAAAACTTGATATTTTTACTCGCATATTGGCTTAGGCGAAACAATGAGGATCGATGAGGACTCGAGACATGGGTTGGGCATGAACCTTCGAGTAGGTTCATAGGTGCTTGAATGCTGATTGTTTTCCCATGCGCACTTAGGTGGGTGGCCAGCACGTAGAAGTGCTCTTGGGCTTTGCAGCACCACAATCGAGGATCACTATTTCGGTCTGAGGAGCGTTGGGAAGGCGGCACTCATTAGAGGTCGTGTAGAAGAAAGTAGGCTTGTGGCTTTGATATATTGTATAACATATATTAGAATATTGTAATTTTAATATGTTGAATTAAAGATAATTTGTAACTCTTGAACTATTGTATATAGTTGATGTATTTTTGATGAGTATTGATCACGGGGGCTAGTGGCCATTTCACTCATTTTTATTCGCCATCATGGACCTTGTGTGGTCATTGTAATTATTGGTACAAGGAGTTTTGTACGCTTGGTAGAACTCTCAGTACAAGGGCTGCAGATTTTCATAGTGTGTGGGTTACCCCAGCGTCCACGATTGCCACATGAGTTGTGGGTTGTCAGCCGGGCCCCGGGTTTTGGGGCGTCACAGCTTATTATCAGAGCTTAGGTATACGATTACCTAGGGAGCTCAGGTTTGGGTATCCATAAAGTTTAGTCGATACCGGCTTAAAGCTTGGTATTAGGAAAGCCCAAATTTTTGGTACAGGGCTTGGGGACTTGGGCTTAGGCCACGGTCTTAGAGTGTAGAACATAGGTATATGAATACCTAGGGCTTGAGGGACTTGGGCTTAGGCCATGGTACCGTGGAGTGTAAGAGCAACACGACAGTGCAAAGCTCGATGTTAGGGTATAGGTATGTGGTGCCTGAACAATCCACGGGGCTGAGACCAAGTTCTTACATGTGTTTTATGTGATTATGTGATTGTTGTGATTGATGTGTGAATGAATTGTACATAACATGAATTGTTATGTGTTTGTGTGATTGAGGTGCTTGGTGAATAGCATAGGAATGATGTTGAACACTAGGGTTTGAGTGTGAGATCAAATGATTTGGTAAGGTTTTGAGGCGTCGAGAATTAAATGAAAAAAAAATGATGTGAAATTTTTTTTCTAAGATTTTACATTATATAAAAGCTGGAAAAAAAAATGGATAAAATAAATTTCAATAAAATTTATTTGGGTTATTAGGAGATATATATATATATATATATATATATATATATATATATATATATATATTATTTATTTATTTTTGGGTAGTTTTCACGGTGCGAGGAATAAAAAAAAAAAAAAGCGGTTTGGCTGGATGGAGCTCTGCGCTTGGTCGGTCACGATACAATGGAAATTGTATCGTGACATAGCAGTCATGGCATGCAGTTTGGCTGGGGAGCATGTCACGATACAATCGGTTGTATCGTGGCGGTAGCGCGATTTGAATGCATTTGGCGAGGGCGTATTTGCGATACGGACGTATCATGACATGCGTGAGAAATTTGGGCGTTGGGAATTGTGTCCGCGATCTGATCTTTGTATCGTGACAAATTAAGCGATACGGATGAGGGCGTGTCCGCGATACAATCGAGTGTATCGTGGCGATTAGAGCGAGCTTGGCGCTGGTTGTGTCGCGATCTACGGCCGACACGGCGGTAACTTATTTGCGATACGGCAGTGTGACCTGGTGGCGATCTGACCAGTCCAGACTGCGACTCTGGCCAGGACCGGGCTGCGACACGATGCGCGGGGGTGCGTAGGCTGGGCCAAGGTTAGGTGCACTTGCACTTGATCCCGGTTTGGACTCGGTGCCTTGTTTTTGAGTCCTTGTTTTGACATTGCTGTTCATAGAATCTTTGTTCACAAGATTTTCAAAAAATAAAAATAAAAAAATAAAAAAAATCATATAAAATCAAATGAAATAAAATATTTTGATGAATTTTCTAAAATAAATTTTTGTTGTTAAAATGATTTAATGTAGAGTATTGTCTTGCATTTCCTATAAATGCAAAGACATTGTATATGAAATATTTTTCTGTATATGAATAGTGTCTCGGGTACGTGTTTATACCTTAGAATCTTTGCATTAATTTAACTTGCCATTCCGACATGTAGATGGCTAGTCGAGGGGAGAGGACGTGGGGCGTCACAGTGCCCAGTCCGCACACCACCGATTTACAGTCGAGCGGTGCTATTGAGGGGTACATGGAAGTATTTATGGTTCTTTATTGCACAAGCTAATATGCAGCAGCGAGGTAGTTAGGGAGGTCGGTAACCTCCGGAGGTTTTTAGGGCACATCATCCTTCGACATTCATGGGGGAGGAAGTCCCAGATGGTAGCGGACTATTAGTTCATACGGGTTGAGAAGGTGTTAGAGGTTATGATTACCTCACGACACATTAGGATTAAACCCAGGCTGCGTTAAAATTTAGAGGGTGAGCCAGTATGGTGGGGCTGACGAGAAGACCTCTAAAGACCTAGAGGTAATGATATGGGCGAGGTTCGGGGGCTGTTCATGGGTAAGTATTTCAGGACCGCATTTCGTCATGCTAGAACTAGGAGTTCCCTCTTAAATAGAGCGGGGGGAGCGATGATGGTAATGGAGTATGTGGCTAGATTCATTGAGTTAGCCCATTTTTCTGATGACTACGTGGCCATAGACATGGCCAAGGTCAGGAGATTCGAGAATGGACTGAAGTTGTCCATTCGAGGTAGGATTATAGGGCTTCGCCTACAGGATATGGACTCCATGGTCGGGACGACCTTGACCATAGAGAGAAAGATATAGGATGCTCGGAGCACTCGGGATGCGAGTGCTAGTGTCAAGATGAAGGAGAGTCAACCTTCTTCTGGATTCGGAAGAAGCGAGAAGGCCCGGGTTCGCGGGTTCCGGAGCTCGTGGTTATCGGGCGAGGGACGAGCAAGGGTTGCCAAGCAGGCGGACGGATGTTATGCGCCGGCCGGACATGAGGAGGATTGCCCTCGAGGCGGGGATCCGAGGTTTGGGGGCAGTGCAATCCCAGTCGGTGAGGGCCAGGGCGGCTACCGATCTGTTTCTCCATCCCTAGTATGGGTCGGGGGAGCCGTGCATCGATTCCGTGAGTGCGCACTAACACCTAGTACTTGTGTTTGGTCCTGAGGCGGAGGATGGGCGCGTGGGGTCGAGGTCAGGGACGAGTTGCGGCCAGGAGTTCGGGTCGGGCTAGGCGGATGATGTGTTGCCGTGTCGCCCGGCTGGGCATATGAGGCCCGAGATTGTCTTGGGAGGCGGAGGTCTTAGGTCTTTGCGGCCAGGCATACGGGGCGGCCCGGATATCGGTGCGTTTCTACTCTTGCATTTGTTGACTGAAAATGTGTTCGAGTGGATCATCAGGTCTCATTCATTTGGCATTGCATCTTATTGTAATAGAATCGGGCTTAGAGGTTGAGACCTTTAGAGAGATGATGGGAAATTCTTCCCTAGGATGTTGGGTGAGAGTTGGTCAGATGTGTCGAGGTCGTGAGTCAGGGATCTCAGTGATTTTGCTCATGATGGACCTTAGGGTGGTAGACGTGTGGGTGTTGATGTCATTCTTGACATGGGATGGAGTTGACAACCATCGGGTTGTCGATGGTGGGACATGGCTGGGTTGTCATGCCGCGACCACAGTCTTAGTTTGGGTGAGGTTACATATGCACGTGGTTGGATGCGTATGTGCGCGACAAATTTCGGAGATGAAATTCTTTTAGGGAGAATGTAAGGCAGAAAATTCAATTTTTGGAAAAGAAGATAAAATAGTCATTTAAAATTAAAAAATCAAAAATTTTCAGATCTCGGATGATGAAACGGACTTCCTGCATTGGAATCGTCTTGCGAAATCTAGCTACCACGTCGGAATTTCAGTCGAATTAGAAGACGGTCGGAATTTCACGTTTGAGAACCTTGGGTGCCGGGTCTTTGTAAAGCGGGTTTGAGAGATATGTGATGTGACAAAAGTCACCTTTACATGTACTCTTGTGACCGCAATGTTGCAATATTAGAGAGATTATGGAAATGGAAGGCCTAGATAGTGCCAAGTGTCAAAAATCAAGAAAATGGGACACATTGGGAATATTTGGAATGTTAATGATAATAGGACAAAACGAAATAGTTGTCATCTTCTCTAAATGGAGAATACGTGCAGAATGAAAGACAAAAGATGTAGTGGGCGTGAGGTTTGGTGTTTTAGAGAGAGAAGGTGTACATTCTCTCTAGGTTTCCGGTCGATCGGACTGTCGGTTTTCAGCCGGACAAGAAGGAAAGCTGTTCTACTCGGCGAGGGCTACGTGTGAGCACCGATTTGGTGGAGTTCCGACAACTCCAAGAGGTAGGGATCTTTTCCTACTTGTGTTAATCTTTGTCTAAGAGCCATGTAAATTGAATGTTAGAGACTTTATTTTAGCCAGGGTACGGTCTTAAAGCTTTAAGCAGTGGAGAAAATTCCTATTTGTGTGGCCATGAACAGTAACCCGAGGGTTTCACTGTTCACATGAATAGTAACTTAAATATTTTTGTGTGAATTTTTGTGATGTTGAGTGATTCAAAATGAATTGCTTGTGTTTGCTAATTAGCCTATGTGAGCTAATTTTGATGCTATTGATGTGAATTTAATAACATGATTTTTTTTGGATTAATTATGTTAATATATATGCATGTGAATATATTAGCATAAATGTTTTGGGATTGACATCATGCATTCCATATGCACTGGGGCAGCCTTGAATATTAGGTGTGAGTGCATGACATGAAATGAAACATAAATGAAAATGTTTGTGAAAGGAATTTCAATGGATGATTTTCCGGAGAATTGTGTTGGGAGATGGTCCGACAATTACACATCAGAGGAGCCCATGAATTTTTGGAAGGTTCTCCAACACATTCGCCTCGGAGGGTAGTTTGTACTTTGCAGAAATTGTTAGTGAGTTTTCCCGAGCAAAAAAAGCTTTTGTTTGAAAAATTGATATTTTACTCGCATATTGGCTTAGAGCATGTGTGAGGAGTGGGAGACTCGAGACATGGGTTTGGGCATGTAGACATTCGAGTGGAGTTCATGAAATTGCTTGAATGTGATTGTTTGCCATGCATGTGCATAGGTGAGAGTAACCATGTAGGAAATTATCTCTCTTAGGCTTTCACTCCTTTTGTCGGGGGATACTATTTCGGTACAGGAACAGCCAGGGAAGGCGGCACTCATTAGAGCCCATGTTAGAAGAAAGCGGAGCTTGTGGCTTTGATGTTGTATAACATGTATTAGAATGTTGTAATTTTAAGAGTGAATTATTAACTCTTGAACTATGGTATATAGTTGATGTATTTGATAGTATTGATCTGGGGCCCAGTGGCCACATTTTTATATTTATTCATATATGGACCTGTTAGTCATTATGGTGTTGGGACGGAGTTTTATTACCTTAGGTAGAGCTCCGTACAAGGAGACTTTTAGATTTTCATGAGTGGTGTCGGGTTACCCAACATCCACGATTATTCCGCAGGTTGACGGGTTGTCAACGGACCCCCGGGTTTTGGGGCGTCACACATGGTCACGACCATGAACAACCTCTTCACAAATCTTGTTTTCAACAATTTTGTAGTGTGGTCGTGACCATAGCACAAACCTCTTTAGCAACCACTATGATTTAACATTAGCAATATGGTTTGAAGCCTGGCATTCATAATTCGCGACAAATACGACGTTGGACGCCCATCGATTTTTCATTTTTGGGTTTGTTTTGGCCCATTTCCCAAGGTGTATAAAAGGATAACTTCTAGACTTAATTAGGGTTCGAACTTTTAGGTAGGAAACTCCTATTCTAAGGTTTCCTCTTTCTTAGCTTATATCCATCTTTTAGGTTAGATTTAGGAATTTATGTTGAGAATTTGGTTTGTAATTGAATATCTCTTGGAAGCACGACCTTATAGAGTGTGAATTTCAGCTTGGATAGGGAGATTGAAGATTATTGCTGTTTTATCTGTTTTGTATCTCAATCTCTACTCTTTTTTTAATTTATGTAGTTTTATGTTTTTAATCAACATGGATTTGCTAGAATTGATGGTTGAAATGGTTGGCTAGGCATTCTATAGGGTTAGCTATTGAATGTGATGCTTGATATATCTAGTCTTTAGTTTGGTTGGATGATTTATGCTTGATTTGATATGTTTGGTGTTAATACTTGGAAGATTATGATTTTAGTTAATTGATGCATGCTGAGAATTGGGTCTTCGATCCTTTTACTAGGGTATCCTTGGTGATAGCTGGGATTACGCCCTAAAATATGGATTCGATTCTCTTAAGGTGTGAGTCAATTAATTGAAATTCTAATTAACCTAGTTAAAGAGACTTAGGGAATTAGAAAGGTCTAGTACTAAGCGGATATCACTAGGATGGGACATTAATTGTATTAAGTGAGGATTGTAAGAGCGTGGCGCGGTAATCCGAGCTTAGTCCGAATGTTTACATTGCAAGAATGTAACTATGACCAATGGGCTGCAGGAATTTCGCGGAAGAGTATCACCCTATCGACCTAGAAGAACGTAATTGTAAATAGGTGGATAATGCGAGAAAATATAAGGGGGAACACAAAAGTGGGATCCTTATACCACATCGTGGGACGATTCAAGTCATAATTCATACAGCCTGTGTCGCATCTAGATAAGGCACTAAGTATCATTGAAGATAACCAACCCTAGTTCCTCTATGAGTCTTTCTTTCCTTGTTTTATTCAATTTCTCCAGTATCTCACAATTCACTCTTTGATTATGTTTACTTTAGTTTTTATTATTTCTATAATTTCACCTCAAATCATTGAGACACTTGGATAGTTAAGGAAAAGCGAGTAACTAGGGTACTTAGTCCGCATTGAACCAAAATTTCTTGTGGGATCGACTTCGATTTATAATTGAAAACCACTTTATTACTTGTGACCCGTGCACTTATGGACATAGATTGCCTCATTTATATATACACACTGTAAACCTAACAAGTTTTTAACGCCATTGTCGAGGACTAACAAGTCTTTGACGTCATCGCCAACAACCTAACAAGCTCCTATTACTTTATGCTGACAACAAGATTAATAGTCATGTTGATACTTACATTGTCAGAGTTGATGTTTGATGTGAAAGTGACTCAGATGATATCTGATGGAACACTAGAAGAGAATGGTAAGGATCAGCGGCTACGAAAATATCTTGCTTCATTATTTGTCCCGTTTTGTTTTATTGCATTTATTTGTGCTTTTTTTCTTTTTTCGTGTCTCATTTTTGATATTTTGATCATATTGTTTCTTTTGTTTGTCTCATTTGTTTCTATCTTTGTCTTTGCACGATTCTTTTCGATAAGAAACACAACTTTCAAGTGCATATTTATTTATTTTTTAAAAAAACCAAATTGTTGCATCTTTTATTGGAAACGCTTAACATTAAAAATAAAATCCATCTAGTGTAATGGAATTGATTGTTTAAAGAAGAACTATATTGATGAGTCTTAAACTTATCCATTTTTAATCCATTTTTCTGGTTTATTTTTAGTATATTTAGATTTGTTTTAATGCCAAATTATGGATTATTCACTAACTTTGTGTTTTTGCAGGTTTTAATTCAAAAAGGAGAAAATTTCAACAAGAAAGAAGAGAAAAAAAGCAATTGCAAAAGTCTTTGTCGCGACAAACGTCCAAGAAAATGGCTAAGGAAATTTGTCACGTTAATGTTTCCTCTGTTGCAACACAAAGGACTGAATATAGAAGAAGAGCTATGCTGTGATAAAAGATAATGTGTCACGACAGAACATGGGAAGAATGTAACAAGTCAGTTGAGACAAAGAAAATTAATGTTGCGACAAGGTTTATGGAGGTGGATGTCAACGCAGGGAATAACACATCGAGACATAAAAACTCATCGCGACAATGGAGCTTGAGAAGTGCAATCGCGTGAGAAGTAAAAGAGCAATACGGGAAGAATCTACTTGACAGAGATCAGTTTATGTTGTGACATAATGAAAAATGGAAGGCAGAATCTATGTCGTGATAGAATCTTCTCTGATGCGACTTAGATTATTACAAACTTGGAGGGAAGGCTTTGTTAGAACGCAAAGTCACGTGAAAGAAAAAGAAGACCTCACATGTGACAAGACAGTCTATGTTGCGACCTTTGAAGGCAGGGTTTCTTGTCGACAAAGAAACAAAGTCAGAAAGGGATGATGACTTAGTGACCCGGCACGGTTCGCGATAAAAGAGAGTTCAATGTTAAAGTACTACTTCAAGGCAGAGGTTTCGATGTCGCGGCACGGGGGACCTTAAGGTGACATATAAATAAAAGAAATTTGAACCTGAAGATATTTCAGTTGGCAATGGAGACTTTTCTATGTTGCGAAAAAGATTCCCACACAAAGGAAGGAGTGCTTGTATGCATTGATAAACAAGCCCAGGTCGCGACAAAAAAATGAGCTGAATAAAAAAAGCCTTGTCCCGAAATAACAGACTGGGTCGCGACAGAAAACATCTACAATACAAAGAGACTACGTCGCAACATCGAAATGAGGTTGCAACAAGAAATCAAGTTAAATGGCGACAAGACTCTTATCCTGACGGACTTTCTTGAATAAGACTGCAAAATGCGACAATACGAAACATTGTTCAACAAGAACCAACAGAAATGCTATCGCGACATAAAAACTAGGTCGCGACACAAATTTGAAGAAGTTGAACAAAAACAATGTCGCAACATAATTATCAATGTCGCAACATAACTGTTCCAGTAAACACACATAAGATT
This sequence comes from Tetrastigma voinierianum, assembly GCA_016808115.1. Lineage (NCBI taxonomy): Eukaryota > Viridiplantae > Streptophyta > Magnoliopsida > Vitales > Vitaceae > Tetrastigma > Tetrastigma voinierianum. The sequence goes on along the minus strand of JAEQBH010007469.1, from coordinate 38,122 downwards.
GTTGCGACATAAAATGGATAGAACGACAGACCTTGCAGGATAAAGTGTTAAAGAGCTAAAGAAATATCTATATGACAGAGAGAGAAAACTTTGTTCTAACGACATAATAAATATCTTTGAAGAAACAAATACTAATGTGACCAGTTATTTACGCATCTTTATAAGCGAGGGACCTATTTCGAGAATTAAAGAAAAGCACATACACAACAACACTTTCAGGTCGCGATCGATAATGCAATCTAGGGTAGAATTTTGGGGATTCACAATGTAACCTCGAATTTAGGGCCCAAACTTCTAAGGCTCTATAAAAAGAAACATTTGAGGAAAACGAGACGATTAGTCTGACCGGAAAAACAAACATCTGAGGCGAGGACTCTTTTTATTATATTTTTACTTACCATTTATTTTTTATTTTTCTTTTCATTATGGATTGGTTGTATGGATTCAATTTGTTTCTTGAACAAGCTGGGATGGGTTGTTTGAAAAGTTTGAGAGTTGACTGGAAGTGATGATATGGATCAGTTATTGGGTTATTGTTTGAATCAAATGGTTGATAAAAGATGGTTAATTTAATTTGAGTTGAGTTATCAGTTTGTGTGGCATTGTTCTTGATGTTATTTACAGATGTTCATTACATGGTTGGTTTTGAGAGGAAAATAATGTTTTTCAGTGGAAGAATGTGATGTTAATTTATGAAGTGCTTTCCTTACCCTGGAATTCGTTGAGGAAAAAAGAATTTCATTGAATTAAGTTTGTTGGTTCTTGGATGGTGTGGATTATTCAGAAGATGTAGGTTCATTCTTCTTTGTCACAACATTTCATACTGTATTGATGTAGATTGTTGTTGTCTGGCTAGTTTCCAGAGAACCTAGAATGACTTCTGGATTGAAGATTCTTGGGTGGATGGCGGTGGTGATTGACAGGGTGTGCTGAGTATGTGATCATATGGGGAGGCTGGATATGGACCAGAAATTATGATTGTTACTCATGGACTTTGTGAGAACCAGTTGAGGATCTATCGATTTAAGTAAATTAGGGATTCTCCCTTAATTCATGAGATGATCTATGATGTCAGTGTATTAGTAACCTTGAATCTAAATCAGGGAAGAGAACTCAGCACTAAGGATCTCAAGGATGAGACGTGTTAAGTCTTGTAGAAATACTAGCGGTGATCCTGTCTTGAGACAATCTAGTCATGAAATGAGCAGGTGAAAGAAAAATATTGAAAGATCTTCTTAAGAAAATCACAGTTGCTTACATTAATAGTGATTGTTTATCATTTTGGACCAGTATGATTCTCATGATCATCAATGAAAATATGTCAGTTAAGGAAATCTTAAACCATACTCACTTATGTAATATCAGCTTTTGGCTTTATTCAGTTTATGGACTTGATAGAATTAATATAATTGGAATTTATTACATGTTGAAGTGAGTAATTTCACTTGTGTGGTGAAAATCTGATCTGCTGAAGCCAATAATGTGGATCTGGGTCCATTTCTGAATCTAGGGATTTTGTTTTCTGTTTTTCTTTGTTGTTGCATATTAGCAGAATTTGAATAAATGAGGATTTATTACAGTTATTGGAAGTTATGAAAATCTTATGAAATGAGTTCAAATAATTATGGAACTTGAGATGGATCCAAGAATTTAGTTTGGGCTTGAATTCTCTTCAATCTCTTATTAGGAGATGATATCCGGGACACCATGAAAGAGTCGCACCTTTACTTATGCGATATGTGCATTTGTAGTATTATGACAAAGCTAAATTTTTAATAAGATAAGTGACAAAACAAGAACTTATTATGAAACATATTTTGGTTCTATAGTTTTTTCCTTTTGATCAAATATGGGTTTTGACTTGAGTTTGAGGTAATAGATCTTTGACATTGAAAATAGCATAGTTTGATCTATATACAAGAATTGGTCAACATATACCAGCCATAGTGGGCATATGAAGTCCTTATATCCACAGGTTACTTTGGTACTAGCTTTTTGTCCTCAACTATGCAGGGCACATCATGTGGCTGCAAAATGAGTTTTCATATGCAAAAGATTTAGAACATGGTTTTATTGAACCTTTGAGTTGATCCATGATTTCTAATCTATGATACCCTATTTTGAACTCGAAATATAGATCAAACCATTTCAAATACTTGTCCGTTTAATGATGTTTTATTCTCAGGGATGTTAATTTTCTTAAGTTTGAGTGCGAGAACTTCCCTTCAGAATGAGTGGCTTTTTAGTTCTTGAGTAATTTGCAGTTGGTAGATGTAGAGTTCAATTTCATAATAGTAGGAACTATCAGGCCAATACAGGCAAACACTCATGTTTATGATTGATTTTTAAAAAAATTGACATGAATAATCCAATTGCTGCCTAATTTTCTTTAAATAGTTCCATCTTGCAGTGTTACAAATAAACCCCCCAGCTTTTGTGGGGTGTTTTTCTTATTTTGGTCATGAGTAGATTGTTTTACCTTGCAGTAGGTTGGCTTTATCTACATGGCATGAACCGTTATGTCATCATTGCACTATCACATGCCACGTGTGAATTGCAAATAATTGAAACCTAGAATTTTTAATCTTGTTTAGAAATGGTTGGAGAGTCTCTACCATTTCTCTCAATCTCTTGCCATGTGTGGCTATCTAATTGAAAACCACTAAATTTTATTTTAAAAAAAAAAATGAATTCCCCAATCCCACCCTCTAACTTTACCTCTCTCTCTTCTCTCCCATCCATTTCGATGACTTCACTTTTCTTTCCCCTTATGACCCTTTTAGATATCTTTTATGTTTCTTGATAATAAATTGTATCACATTCTTTCCAACTTGTCACTCCCCGAACTGGTCGAAGCAGGTTATCATTCACTGAGTCAAATGGACACAGCATAAATCTCTATAATTGATTTAAATCCAATTACTTCACACCTATTCAAAGTAAAAGCGGATCATTCTAATATCACAAATTCCAAAATTCCATACTAACAAAATTTTTCTAAATCTCAACCTTTAAATATGAACTAACATAAAAGTCCAAAAAATAATCATCATAACTTTTAAGGCAACTTTGTAAATAATTCAAAAGAACATAACTCATTGTCACAAAACGAGGAGTCATAATGATTACAAAATAAAAATGTTAAAAAATGATGGGCCCCACAAGCACAAAGCATCCTCTTCACCAAAACTAGGAATTACTTGAAAAATTCAGTCAACAACGGGGATGGGCAGAAGCCAAAGTAGATGTACGGTTAATGGATCGAAACATTTTCAGTTTAATTGAAAAAATAAGAGATATAATCCTTTATAATTTCCATAAATTTTCTTTGACAAAGTATTAAAATCCTCAAACCAAGTACTTCCATTTAAGTACAAACATTTTCATATCAATTTCCATCAAACATTCAAATCAGAAAATTTCTTTTCTCCGGTCATTGAACATCAAAATAGTGCCCAACCATGTGAGACTTTTAAATGATTTAAGGTAAACTATTATATACCGTTGACAGGGTCAGATATTATCAATTATTATATCCTGTTGACAGGGCCAGATATTATCAACTATTATCCAGGGTATTAGAGACTAGGTTTTGTCAACTATTGTATCTGCAGCGGGGCTAGTTTTGTCAACTATTATATCTAAATTGCCTTGAGCCAGACAATGATTAAACCATGTTTATAAATTGCATTCATAAAACATAACATCTCCACAATTTCCTTCATAACCAAAACAACATGTATTTCACGCAAAACATGTTTGATCCATATTTTAAACAAATGCAGTGCAATATTTTCAAATTATACATATAAAACATTTTTTTTTTTAAAAATACGTGGTACCCTTACCTCAGAAAGTAACTCAGTCTGAAATCATTATGAAATACCTAAGAGTCTATTTCACCTAAAACGAATAACAAAAAGAAATAATTAAAATACGGACCATTTTTGTTGTTAAATTATTTTTCTTTTTGTTATGCTACTATTATTAATAATAATATTAATATTGTGTAATTTTCAATTATCTCTCCACCTAATTTTTAGAACATTATACCTAGGTTTTCAGTGTAGTCATTTTTGTCTTTTAAATCTTTGCTGCAAATATGATTAAATCTTTTTTAAACTTGTGAAAATCTTATGTCGTGATCAAAGAAACATAATTTTTGTATTTTTCTATATAGTAGTCACAAATTTAATTAATATAAGGCTCACATGCTAGTTTATTTTTAATTTTTTTAATACCTAACTATTCTCACTTTTGACTTTTCAAAACCACTTGCAATACAAATATACAAATATCCTACCGTACATGTTTATCTCTTCTCTTGTTTTTGGCTTTGTTTTGTTTTTGTTTTTATATAATTCCATAACCTACGATGATCTCCTACCACATTTTTTTTTTTCTTTTATTTTTATGGTGATCACTCTGCGCACTCTACTCTTTATTTTTTAAATAAAATTTTCATCTTCGCCATTAGAAAGATAAATCCCCATATTGATTTTTTTAACTTAATATAAATCAAACCTTTTTTAAGATTTGACTAAAACTAAAAGAGAACTGAAAGAATATGTAGAAGGGATCAGAAAATAATAGAAAAATATCAAGATCTTACTTTTGTGCTTTGCTTCAATACAGATCGATGCACCCTAGGTTTCTGAAATTCTTATGGAACTAAAAAAAACTATTCAAAAGAATAAAAGAAATTTATTTTCTTTAATAAATGTATTTTCTTAAATTTGAGTAGAAATCTAAAAGAAAACTTCATGGAAACCACTTCTTTAAACCTTAGATTATGGAGTTCTACAATCGAGAGAGCTGTGTAAGAAGAGAAAGCAGGAAGATCGATGAATAAAATATAATTTTATTATTTTATTTTTCTTTTTATACCTAAGATTCCCTTAAGGAATTACCAAAAATATGTTTCATAAAATTTTTCTTATTTGCCTTTTCTTTGGGGATTAATTCACATTATCCTTGGCTAATAAAAAGTTTAATTACATCTAAGCTTGTGACATACCTGAGAGTCTAGAAATAGTTGAGGATGCTTGTTCCTCATTTCTTCTTCTAACTCCTAAGTAGCTTCTTGGATACCATGATTTCTCCATTGGACCTTTACTAACTTGACACTTGCACGCCGTAGGACTTTATCCATTACATCTATAATATGGACATGTCTCTTCATAGGTCAAGTCCTTAGAAATCTGAATAGGTTCCAACTCCACGACATGAGAGGGATAAAAAACATATTTTCTCAAGTTGAAACATGAAAAACATTATGAACTTTTGACATGCTTGGTGTCAATGCTACTCTATAAGACATAGGGGCCACTTTCTCTAGTATCTTGAAAGGACCCACAAAACGACGACTAAGCTTTCCTTTACTCCCAAATCTCGTCACAAGATTCATAGTCGAAACCTTTAAGAAAACGTGGTCACCTACCTTAAACTCCAAATCTTGCCTACGGTTATCAGCATAGCTTTTCTGTGTGTTTTGAGTTGTCTTTAGTCTTTCTTTGATCAATGCTATATTTTCCACTGTTAATTGCACAAGTTCGGGCCCCAAAAGCTTTCTTTCTCCTACATTATCCCAACAAATAGGAGATTGACATCTTTGACCATACAACCCTTCAAAAGGCGCTATCCCAATGCTAGACTAAACACTGTTATTATAGGCAAACTTCGCTAAAGGCAAGTGATCATCTTAATTACCATTTATGTCAAGAACACAAGCTCTAGACAAATCTTCTAAAATTTCATCACCCTTTATGATGGCCATCAGTTTGAGGATGAAAAACAGTATTGAAATTCAACTTAGTACCTATGGCTTTCTATAGGCTATGCCAAAAATCAAGAAATGAAACGGGGGTCTCTGTCAAACACTATAGAAACCAGTACACCATGTATCCTCACAGTCTCTTTGACATAAAGATAAGCTAACCGATCCATAGAAAAACTAACCTTCATCGGTAAAAAGTGAGTAGACTTTGTCACTCGATCAACGATTACCCAAATAGTATTATAACCTCCTAAAGTTCTTGGAAAACCCGTTCTCAAGAAGCTCCCATGGTAATGTGCTCCCACACTTCCATTATGGAATAACAAATTAATTCGTAAGGACCATACCAGGTTGTTGATGCTCAACTTTCACTTATTGACACACTAAACATTGAGTATAAGTGAGCATGTCTCTCTTCAGCATGACCATACATGTGGATTTCTATTTCAGTCTTTTACCATGCGTCCCTCTTGGGTGGACTACCAACCTAGAACAATGAGCTTCCTCCAAGAGCTCCCTCCTTATGTCTCCATCATTTGGTACATACAATCGAGTCTCAAATCTCAATATTCCATAATTAGATAAAACAAAGTCAGATTTATCACTCTTCTTAACTTTCTCCACAAGTTGCAGTAATTGTAAGTCATTCTTTTGTAGAGCCATAATCCTCCCAATCAAATCTAGTTGTACTCTAAAATTAGCCTAGTGCTGCGAAGCCAAGAGCCTTAAGATGGACATAGACTCCCAGGTCCTCCAATAGCACCTCGACAACCTTTGATAACTGCTAACAAACTAATTGATTTCCTACTCAAGGCATTGGCTACCACATTCGCCTTCCTCAAATGATATTGAATAATACAATCATAACCCTTGAGTATTTCCAACCATTGTCTCTGTCTCATGTTCAATTCTTTTTGAGAAAACAAATACTTCAAACTCTTATGATCTATATATATCTCGCAGGTTTCACCAAACAAGAAGTGTCTCCAAATCTTGAGTGGGATAATTTCGCTCATAAGGCTTCAACTGCCCCTAGAAGCATAATCCACAACTTCCCATCTTGCATAAGAACACAACCCAATCCTTGGCGAGAGGCATCACTATACACCAAAAATTTACCTGAACCTGAAGAGATAGTTAGAATATGAGCTATCACCAATTTGTTATTCAACAATTTGAAGCTACGTTCACAATTGTCAAACCACTCAAACTTAACTCCTTTACAGTTAATCGAAAGGTAAGAAGATTAAGGCGATGCCAGAGAACCCCTCAATAAAACGCACAATACATCTTCATATACCAACTAATCTTGTAAGTGGCTCGATACCACCTAACTTGTCACTATCTTTACTTTTTACCATACCATTAGCATTCATTTCATATCTTGTTAAACATTTAACTTGAAATATATTATGTAGCAGGATTACGAAAATATATTCAAAACTCATATAATAAATGAGTGTTGGCAATATCACAATTTTCACATTCTTACAAAAGCAAAACATATACAAAAATAGACCAAAAGGTCCTTGAGCGGGCACATGGTAGTGTGTTGGCCTTGGTTCTTTGATGTGGATTGTCAGGGCTTTTAGTTCACAGCTATTACATCCTCTGCCCGAATGAAACACAGTGCTAAACTTATAGCTTAGTGGGAAATATGCTAGGTGGACGACCTCTAATCAGAGTCATCACACTTTACACAACTGCATATCACTTTAACATTTATATACTCATACATATGCTTGTTCATATATCATACTTATCATGCTTCATTTCATATCATGTTTCATTTCATTACATTTTTCTTCTTGTGCTTATCACTTTATACATATCATCACATAGCAGTGCTATGCTTCTCATATCATATCATGTCATTGGCATATTCTTGTCATTTATTTTATGTTTCATGCTTGTAAATACCTTAGAAGTGGATACGAGAACTATAAGGACCTGAAGATGTTATAATCATTGTACGAGGAAATGAACTATAAGGACTCGAGAGTCTTGTTTTGTTATGTTTGTAGAGACAATGACCATCTATAAGAACTGAAGGCGCTATGTAATGACAAGCAGAGACGATTGATCGATAATCTTTGCTTGATCTTTCCTCACAATAGAAATAAAATGCATCACTCTACTTGGGTTCTATAAGCAGAATATCTGTTTCTTTTATTTCATTTACAATATATATCCCATATCCTCGAATAACTATTGTTATCCGGTAATCATATACGATATTTTCTTATCATTTCGCATGCATCTTTATTCTTGTATTATTTAGACATACGTTTTCTGTGCAGCTAGATTAAGCATTTGTCTTGCTAAAAATCCCTTAACGAGGATAACACTTCATTTAAATACATTACAGCAAATGAGGCGAACGATGTTGCCCGACTCACCAGGATCGCCAGAGGCTAGCAAAGGTACAAAACATTTTTCATATAATTTTTTATACTTGTACGAACCCTTTCATTCACTTATTAGGATCCTCATTAATCTAATGGACGATTGTTAGACTTAACGGAAGAGAGCAACTAAAATAAAGCTTACAGGTATGCCTAGGCGGAGAGGTTCGCTTAGGCGGAGCATTGCTAAGCCTAGGCGAACAGACATGGAACCTTGTCTGGGTCCACTGGGCGAAGGAGCCTCCGCCCCAGGCAAGAACGAAGAAGCATGGACTCCTAAGCTGTGTAGAGTGTCAAACAGAACATAAATGGCCAATTTTGGCTATTTTCACTGGAATTCTTTTAACCAAAACACACACCTTTTTGAAACAAAACCATAAATCTAACTAAACCGACCTATGAAACTTCTAAACATCAATTCCATACCATTCCATACACTTTTTCCTTACTAATAATCCATACATATGTAGATTCCATACCTTGGCTTCTTCTTCTTCTTCTCTTCTTCTCTTCTCTTCTCTTCCGGTTTGCCCTATCCCAAAGCTATTAATGAGATATTTTGCCTTTCATTAATAAGGCCATGTTTGGCCTTATACAATTTGGATTAACTTTATGGGTTTCTATTGGGTCCTTTATTTTGCTGTGTACAATTGAACTTTTTCAAATTCCTACTTCAACATACAGCTTTTGTCTGTCAGTCTTTGGTCTGAAATTGATGAGTATTAATTTCATAACTCACAATATAAATTTCAGATATTTACTTATTTTATTTTTGGTATTATATTTATTTTGGAAAAATATACATTTACTTTTATTATACCTAAAACATGTTATAAAACTGTTAGGATATAATTTGGGGTGTTACATTGCCTATATAATAGCTAGCAGAATCTAGAAGATTCTAATCTTAGTCACACTGACTAGTAGGTCTCTTCAATTTGCTACAACATCTATAACTACAGGGTCGGCCCAGAAATACCTTCCTTACTCACCACATGCCATGGAAAGAGACTCTATCTAGCGAATTACACTTGTTGGTTGTTAGCATACAACTGCTTATCTCTCAAAGTTTGCAACACAATATTAAAGTGGAATTCATGCTCCTCTCTACATTTCCTTGAAACACATACAATATCATCTATGAAAACCACCACAAATTGATCTAAGTATTGATTGAATATACACTTGTTAAGGTAATTCGATAAATGTATGAGTGCATTAGTTAAACCAAAGGGGCATAGCCAAAAACTCCACGGTGCCCATATCTAGTTCGGAGCCGGTCTTGGGGTACAACCTCCTCTTCACACCCATAGTGATGATACCTATGACGAAAATTTAATCTTAGAGAGAACACATACTATGGGTGATGTCTAAATCATCAATCACGAGGAAGGGGATACTTATTCCTCACCGTGTATATTCAACTCCTGCATAGTCAATGCAGAAAGCCTCATTGACTGATATTCTTTCACGAATAACACGAGAGTCTCAGGAGTGAAACACTAGGCCTGATAAAACCCTTATCCAATAGTTCTTGAAGCTGAACTTTCAACTCCTTAAGCGCTATAGGTGCCATCCACATAAAGATGACTTAGAGATAGGATTGTTCTCGAGCAATCGATAGTGAACTACACCTCCCTTTGGTGTGGTGAGTAAATCATCTTGAAAAGACATCAGAAAAATCTCTGCGCAAATTATATCTTCCAAACTCACCTCATTCTCATTACTTACCACGTAGGCAAAAGAGCCTTGACAACCTTTTCTAAGCAAGGAATTAGCTCGTGGAGCTGAAACCACATGCAATGGTTTATCTACATGTTTCCCCTCAAAATTGAACTCAATGGCCCAGGAATGTTTAAAAAGCCACCCATTTAAGTAAACAAATCTATAGAGGCATTGCTCTGAATCTAACTATTCCATCCCGAAATCACTTCAAAGTTTTGGAGGTCAAGAAGAGAACTAAATCAACTGACATCTCTCGATAACCAAACATCATAGGACAATTTTTAAGCATTCTACTAGCCACAACAGAATCTCCCATAGGAGTAGCAACAATCAAATCAAAATCCATGGCAGATATATGCATACTGATGAGTGCAAAACTCATCTATGTTTAGAGTTCATTTCACATATTTATTTTGAATTTTATATACATATTCATATAAAACTCATAACATTTCCTATAAACTTGGTTTGTAGGATTGTTGATGAAAAGCAAGTGATTTGGCAAAAATGAATATTTCCAAAAGAAAGAGAGTCAGCAAGGGTCTCACAGCACATTGCTGGGAAGATAAATTTTTCTGTACCATCTGGAACATCAAATGGTTCAAATTCCTATATTGTTGCATTCTACATTCAAAGAGCTTTCAAGCAGTACTCGCACCAAATCGAGTTAAAACGAAGAAGTTATAGCCCCGAGCAGAATTGAAGAAGAAGAAAAGCAAGTTCGCATCCCGAGCTGTCGCGACCAACAGGCTGTTGCGACGGGAAACTTAGTCCTGACCAAAAGCTATAATCATGAGCGAAAACAATGGAAAAAACTAAAAAAGCCGAAAATTGATATTTTGACCTATTTTCGAAGCCCATTTCACCCTATAGGACCATATATACTCGTTTTTTAGGCCAGGCGAATTTGGAAGATTGGAGGGGAACCTCTCTCATGGGGTTTTCTCTCTCTAAGCCCCCGCCCATTTTTCAGGTTTTCTGATTTTGATTTGTAGATCTTAGAGTAATTTTAAGAGATTTCTTTGTATTGAAGAGATTTGGTCTTTGTATAAGCAATTGATTTCACTAACCGGACAGATTGAAGCAAAAATAAGTTTTCTCTCTCATGGGTTTTCTCTCTCTAAATGCCCATTTTCTTAGTTTTTATATTTTGCAGAATTTTATTTTCATAGATCATAGAGTAGTTTTAGAGTAGATTTTTATTTCTATTGAAGAGATTTCGATGCTGTATAACAGAGATTCATATTTCATTACTGTTCAGACAACGATTGAAGCTAAAATTTGGATTTTTTTTCTCTCACTCCTTGTCTCTTGATTTCTTTCTTCATTTACTTACTTTTTGTTTTATTGATGATGATTGGAATCCAGTAATGGAACATTAAACACCCTTTAGAGGTGGGGATTAATTGTTGAACATTCATATTTGTAGTTTTTTAATTATTTTATGGGTTTGGCGAGATTTATATAATTAGTCTTGTTACGTATAATTAAGCATTTAGAATATTAGTAGCTTATACCCAAAAAGAATTTGTATTTTTGCTTTGATTTCGGAGGCCCTCGATTAACACGAGAGATGGAATTCTGAGGAGTAAGAAGCGTGCTTGGGAGTATGTTTAACTAATATTATGGAACTAATGAACTCTATCAAGATTACTTTGATATATCCTTGTTTACACTCGTAGTGTCGAGGATTATTAGATGATGTATCGGTTAATATTTAAGAGGGTCTCACCTCAAATTGATAGAAGGATCTTCGATCCATGTTGACAAAGATCTAATCAGGAGATAGAAAATTTATTAGATTTGAAGGACGAGATACCAATTAGATTGGAGGGACACCGTGAGTGTAACAATGCATGGAAGCGAGGAGTGTTTTGATCTTTTGAAATGGTTGTGAAGTATTGAAGAAAAGCGATCGAATCTTAAGAGTGGCCACGATTTGCAAAGTAGCTATTTAGACCCATTTGTCTTGAAAAGGAATATGGTGTGGTAGATAGTGAAATGCATAGTGCTAAGGAGAAATCAAGCTATACTACATTGCTCTTGGACAAATCTGGCATTCAACTCTACAATTGTTGGCTTTTCGTAAGGGAAATGGCTTGTTTGTGAATAATTATCCCCATCCACTAGTAACTCTCTTCATACCTTTTAGAATTAGTAGTTGTTTATTTGGTAGATTTTTAGGATTAGTTTTAAATCGATTTTGTTTCAATTAAATTGATATTATTCCACATCTCATAAATGGCTTAAATTGCTGTGAAGAGCCCTTGTAATCGGGGTGAGTGAATTCAATTAGAGAGAACCCTCGATCCTGCGTGGGCCGATGCTCTGGACTCAGAGTCCACTTTATTACTATGACGTGCACATGCGAAAGTTGATGTTAGTAATACTTTCATTTCAATTTTTGAGTACACTTACTTTTGTTTCAAATCAGTTTTTGAGTATTTACCACATTCATTCCCTTGACCATATTGGAAAATTGGTTTACACATACCCAACAAATCAACAAAAGATATCGAAACAAAAGAGTGTGTCAAACCAGGATCAATCAGCGCTACAGAAAACAAAGTACTAGTTCCTAAATTTTGTCGCCCCGTGAAGTAACTTGGGCATCGAAAATCTCTCACAGTGGTATATCTTCCCGAACTTCAAGCCTTGACAGCCTTTCTAAGCGAGGAATTAGCTCGTAGAGTTGAAACCACATACGATATGGTTTTTATCTATGTTTCCCCTCAAAATTGAACTCGACCTGACGGGATGTAAAGTCCTGTTTAAAACATCTATAGAGGCATGATATGAAGCTAACTAGTGCATCCCCAAATCACATCAAAGTCTTTTAGAGTGAGAAGGAGCTAAATCAAAGCCCGACCTTATATCTCGATAATCAAACACCTGAAGACAATTTTAAACATTCTCTTAGTCATGTGGAATCTCTGGTAGCAACAATCAATCAAAATCCATAGCGGATACCTTCGCCACCTAACAAACTAGCAAAGATATCCAAAACAAAGAGTGTGTGAAGACAGGAATTCAATCAGCCTTTAGAAAATAAAGCATTGATTCTGAATTTTTATCACCACATCAGAAGTAGCTTGGGCATCTCTATGAGTCATAGCAAAAACTCTCCCTTGAGCTTTAGGCTTATGTCTATCCTCGAACTATCTCGATAGGCTCAGTTGTAGCTTCACTGCACTAGACAATCTGAATACCATTCACTGCTCTACTTGAAAACAAGCTCCTAGTCTCCTATAACAAGTCATGCTCCCCGTACCACTTACCTGAAGTGGATGATAGGTGTGGCAGTGTTATTTGTATAAGAATTGTGTAAAGAGTCCTATTACGCTGGTATATGCTTGTCAAGTAATAAGTGTACTAAGTACGGATATCGATCCATAGGGAAATGAGGATCTTTAAGTACCAAAATTAGAATGCTTCTCCTAATGTCTAAACGGTTAATGTTGAGTTCAAAACATAAATTAACTAAACTAATCTAAGAGAGTCTCAAACTAACAATTGAAGTTCGCAACTTGGGGATACCAAGAGATGATAAGATCCTAGGGTATTTTGTGCAATTGGGCAATCCAATTATATCTAAGCCAAAATTCCATCCTATTGTCTCTTGCGAAAGCTCTCCAAGGCGACTCTTGCCTAATTTAATTATAAGTCTCTCTCGAGGTCAAATAATCTACCAACTAGTACTAGGTTCTTGCTTCTCAACTCAACCCCAAACATTAGAGATGCTTTAAGACCTAAGAATCTCACATGCCTCCTAATTACTGATAATTTCTATACTACCTTGCTAATTAGGTTAATTCATCTATGTCAAATTCCTCATCCCTTCTCAGATCTCGTAAGGAACCACTCACCATGTTGAGATTAGCTAGAAATCAACATGCAAATAACACCCAAGCATGAATTAATAGATATGCAATCACACATAAATAATAGAAAATGAAAAACTAACATTTAAATATAAGTTTCATGTCGACATCTGACGAAACCTGACTAAGTGCGCATGATAGAGGTTTGGTACATCCAAAAATTAAGATAAAACATGAGAAAAAAAAGGAAAGAAGGAACTCTAATGGTCGAAATTGGTGAGTTCTTAGTCTTCTTCTCTATAATCCTTGGTTCTTCTCCCAAAATCTTGAAGAACAACCACCAATGCCTCCTCTTTGGTCCCAAAGTGCTGTTGGTTCAAGAACAAGAGAGGAGAAACCTTAAGGAGGGTTTTCTCCCTCTAATCCTCTTCCACGAGCTTAGGATGAGAGAAACCTTAGAATGAGTGTTCTCCCACCTAAAATCCGATCCTTCAACCCTAAAACGTGTCTCATATTATAGGCCTTCGAAAATTGGCTACAATGGGATGTATGTGTTGTTAGGCCAACCGACCTTCGTTGCAACAAACTCGTAGCATCTTCTTTGTATTTCTTTGCTTCATCGCAACGAAGGGGAATTGTCACGACAAACCAGTAACTCCTCACAGATGTGATTCTTCTCCTTTGTCATGACAAACACTACCTACACCATCATGGCTTGAACACCACCAGCGTCACGAAGAACACCACACTTGATGAGGCCGAGCAGTCGTAGTTTAGCAACTTCTTATTTTCTTCAATTTTTCCATCTCTTTGCTTGGTTTTCATTCAAGATCTGCAAAACACAATCAAATAAGGGATTAGTGCATTCTTTAGAGATATTAGTGTGAATCTAGCATTAAATATGTATAAAACACTTGAAAAGTATGCTAAAAACGCTAACAAGATTCACACTTATCATAAGACAAACTATATCTGAATTCTACGCTAATTTCCCTTTGCTCTAATTTCTAATTGGAGCATACTTTTTTTGTACATGGATGCCATGAGCACTATTGCTCCTACTCCTCTTCCTTTGTTGCTCCCTATATCGATGAAGCTCCTCGGCATCCTTAGTTGCAATAAGGGCTCTATCGACCACCTCCGAATACACACTATACTTTAGAATGAATATCTTGTTCTTTAAGTAAGGCTTCAACCCATCCTGAAACTTCAATGCTTTATTTTCCTCTATAGCAATCAATTGTGAGGCGAAAGCAGAGACAACTTTAACAAATTTGGCCACGTATTGGGCTATAGTCCCTCCCCACTGTTCCAGATGAATGAACTCCACCTTTTAGTAAGCCTCACCTTTATGAGAATTCAGTTCCATACTGAGAAACCTCCTAAATCTTCTCCAAGTTATGCACCCCTATTCCTCTAATAGTCTCTTAGTCATACACCACCAATGATCTGCCTCATTGTCTAACATAATGGCTGCATATGAGGATTTTTGTTCTTCAGAACAATGAACGACATTAAAGAATTTCTCTGTTTTCATAATCCTAAGCCTCTGCCTTTGTTGGGTCTAAACTACCAGAAAAGTAAAGAGGCCCAACTTCTTAAAATCATTAAAAGAATTATCTCTAGAAAAAGAAGACTATCCTTGCCCAATTTTGCTAAAATCTCTAGCCTGACACTTAACCAACATTGCCAAAGTCCATAAATAGCTATAAAGTCTCTTTGCACTCATAGGGGGTACATCCTTAGATTAAGGAGGCACATCGTCATCGGTAGGCCTATTTTAGGAGGATGTAGCTCTCGTCATTGGTATGGTGTCCTATTTAGCAAAAGGTAAAACTAAGTTGGTCGCTAAGAAGCCAAATAAGCAAATCAGAATTGAAAAACAATAACAAAATCCAACTATACGAACTTGAAACTTAAAAAATTCATCACTCATTTATTCCCAAAGGTAAACTAAATAGATTCACATCAAGATCATAACCTAGTGCTTTGATACCACTCTGTCATGCCTCGAAACCTGATCCAGGGGCTTGATTGTCATTTCACACCTCAAGTCGGGGCCATGACGTATGCTTGTGGTTTCAAATCAGATTCTTCTGTATTTCTATTCGAGTAAAGCGAAACATTCTAATATCTCTAATTCCAAAATTCAATACTAACAAAAGTTTTCGAAATCTCAACCTTCAAATATGAACTAACATAAAAGGCTGGCAATATTCATCATCTGCTTTTAAACCAGCTTCAACGAATAATTGAAAAGAACATAACTCATCGTCCAAACAAAGTCCATATCGATTCAAGGAAATAAAAAAATCTAAAAAAAATGATGGGTCCCCCTAGCTGTAGTCATCTCCTTACCAAAACTGCGATTACACGAAAAATTAGTGTGAGGATGAGCTTGAAGCTCGTTAAGGTAGATTAATGCAGTTCATGGATTAAACATTTTCAGTTTAATTGAAAAAATAGGAGATATAATCATTTATAATTTCCATAATTTTCTTTGACAAAGTATTCAAATCCTCAAACCAAGTACTTCCATTTAAGTATAAATATTTTCATATCAATTCCCATCAAACATTCAAATCAGAAATTTTCTTTTCTTTGATCAAATATCAAAATGGTGCATGATGTGTTTCAGTTGGATTTTGGTGGATTGGATAACTGTGTATTATATCCTGTTGACAGGCCGGATATTATCGATTGTTGTATCCCATTGACGGGGGCCAGTTTATCGACTATTATCGGATTAATGAGACTGAGATTTTGTTAACTATTATATCAGATTGGCGGAATAGACGACCGAGTTAAAACATAATTTCATAAATTTCATTCATAAAACATAACATCTCCATAATTTCCTTCATAACCAAAACATGTATTTCACACAAAACATGTTTGATCCATATTTTAAACAAATACAGTGCAAATATTTTCAAATTATACATATAAAACATTTTTAAAAAAAAGACTGCATTAATTTTCCACTATGAAAGACTTTGGAAATGCTTGAAATCGATTTAAATACCGCTACAAAGTACATTTCACCTAAAGCGAATAATAAAAAAATACAAACCATTTTTTGTTAAATTATTCTTATTTTTTTTTCTTTTTTGCTATTATTACAATTATTACTAATCATATTAATATTGTTGTCATTTTCAATTATCTCTCATTACCTAATTTTTTTAAGATATTCTATCCTAGGTTTTTAAGTACATGACAATTTTGTCTTTTAATAATCTTTGCCTGAATATGATTAAATATTCTTTTGAACTTTATTTCATTACCGTGATCAAAAGAACATATATTTTTTTTCTTTTTCTATATTATAAGTGCAAATTCCTTGTCTGAAGCCTCACGTCTTTATGTTTATTTTTATTTTGCCACCTCATTATTCTCCACCTTTACTTTCAAAACCATCTTGTCCTGAACCACATAAAATTTCCTGCATACATGTCCATCTCTTCTCTTGTTTTGGTTTTTCATACAACTCCATAGCCCTATGAGTGAGTCTCCTACCACCTTTCTCTCTTTCTTTCTCTCTCTCTCTCTTTCTCTTTCTTTTTTTTTTGTTTCTTTTTTCTATGGTGGTCCCTACTACTACTTCCTCTCTCTATTTTTTTATTAAAATAAAATTTTCATCTTCTTCAACAGAAAGATCATCTTATATTAATTTTTTTTTTAAACTTAATATAAATCAAACCTTTAAGGTTGTTGAACCCCCTAAGAAACAAAAGAATATGCAGAAGGGGATCTAGAAAAATAATAAAGAAGATCGAATTTTACCTTTTGTGTACCTTTGACTTTTAGATCGGCAGCCTAGGTTTCCGAATTTGTATGGACAAAACCTGGTATTCAAGAAGAATAAAAGAAATTTATTTTCTTTAATAATATTATTTTCTTAAATCTAGAGTGAAATCTACAAGAAAACTCACCTTGGAAACTTTATGAAACCTTAGATTAAGAAGTTCTACAATCAAGAGAGCCTATGTAGAGGGAAATAGAAGATCTGATGAATAAAATATTATTTTATTATTTTATTTTTCTTTTTATACCTAAAGTTCCCCTAAGGAATGACCAAAAATACCCTTCATAAAAATTTCATAATTTTTTTTGGATTATGGTATTACATAACCAATTCTTGGACTTTTCCAATGTTGCCGCCAGTTCTTTCTGAGATTTTGCTTGACATGGAAGGATAGAAGAACTAGGTTGTTGATGGAACAGAGCATGGTAGAGCAGCGACAACAAGAAATCTCTATTATGCTTCTTGTTCGTCATCCCAATGCAGTGGAATTGAAGGAAGTTATTGCCACAAAGGTCAAAATCTTCTTTGTCATGGAGTTCGTAAAGGGCGGTGAGCTGTTCGCGAAAGTTGTCAAGGGAAAGCTCGGAGAGGATTTCGCCAGAAAATATTTCCAGCAGCTCATCAGTGCCATCGATTTCTGCCACAGCCGAGGCATCTCCCATTGTGATCTCAAGCTGGAAAGCTTGCACCTCAACGAGAACGAGAACTTGAAAGTCTCTGATTTCAGGCTGTCGGCATTGCCGGAGCAACTTCCCCTTAAGAAAACCTATGTCTTCTTCATCCCCGCAAGTGAACACGTCTTTGAGGTGTAAAAGGGGATGGGTACTTCCGCTTGCGAAGGCTGAAGAACACGTTGGTTTTGTCCTTATCAGGTGGTTAGATTAAGGGCAAGAGATCACAAAAATTTATAATACCTAAGACCAACCCCGGATAGTCCACAACTACTGCAGATATAATGGCTCTACGGTCGTCACTGGAATGGGTTTTCTTCTCTTGGTTTTGTAATCCTAGATTTTTAATTACTTTAATTAATTGCTTTATGAAAAGAAAACTTAAAACATAATTTAAATTTGCTGATTTTGATTGCTTTTGGAAGAGATGGTTGCTGATTTTTAGAGAAAAATATATATAGAAGGTCTCAGGCTTTGGATTCATCAAATTCAACCTCACCATGGTGATTCAAAGGGTTTTTTTTTTAAAGTACCGATCATCTGCCTAAGAAACTAGCTTATAGATGATCCTCTAAACTCCGCCTAGGTTCCTCTTGTAAGATATAATTGAAGCCTAATTTTTAGGTGTATCGTAAAGTAATTCATATCAATTTTAGAGGTATTTGATAGGTTCGCAACTAAACCCTTTGGTGGTTTTCGGACAAGAAACAATCTATTACACATGTTGGATCAAAGGTGCACTACCTAAGCACCCAACATGCCATTCAGACTTGCTAAGTATCAAGAAGACTAGTTGAAGAGAAGAGAGACTCATATACGGATAGTTGGGGGAACCAGGACTACTATCACCCCATACAAGGTGTTCCCAACTGATGTACACATGACCTTTAGGCCTCTAAACAGTAATGAAAACGTTACCTTTGGTTTGAAACATGGCTACCCCCTTTGGTCACCATGGTGGGGTGGATCGGATCCACCCCACCCCGAGAAGAACGGCTACTCACTCATTGTGAGTCTTGAGCACACTATAATTAGAAAGAAAGCAGGAAAATAGAAGAAAATCGGACTAAAAGCTTTATTGAAAGAAAAAGGGAATAAATCTCTCCAAAATTACAAAACTAGAACTAAAACTAAGATGTTTGAGAGATGTGAGGCATGTTCTTGGTTTGATCATCTAACCCTATTTATAATACATCTTTGGAGGTTTACTTCGTACCCAAGACAAGTTATTTCCTGTTATAAATCGAATCTCGAAGCTTCGGGCTCAAAACTTTCTTTTTTTTAGTCTACAACAAATTTCGCACTAGATCAGAGCTTTAGGCCAAAATTTCACACCCACCGCTAAAGTTAGTGCAAAATCGCGAAAAGCACTGAATGTGAAGTTAGGGCGAAATTGCATGGATGTAATGCAAAATGCTCTAGAATGGGTTCAAATTTTCCATCTTCTTGTGTGATCATTCCTTCATGGTCTCAACTTGGCTGAATTGCTTCCATGGGCTTCTAAGCTCACACAAAAGATCCGAGATATCCTCATTACTTCTACCTCATGATTCAATTTATCAAAAGGCCCTAAAGGCCTATATGCATACACATGTCAATAAAACCATTAATGGGTTTCGGAGACAAGCAACTCACATAATCGGGTAAATATAGGTTTCCAACACAAAATGGATTTTAAAATAGGAAAATTAAATTGTATGTAAAAATGTGTCCTTTTTAGTGGGTTCATCTGCATTACCAATATTTGTATTATTCTAAGGATGATGCTAGAGCCTATTCCTTCTGTGCTATTATCATTGAGTGGTCGTGATGGTTCTAGAAACAAATTTGTATCTAGAACTGATGGTGTTTTTCTCTTTGATCACTTATTTCTTGTAAGTTTGTATTGGTGACCTCTACTAAATCTACTCTTGTAGAATGGATTTTTTCCATATGATATATTACTTTCTTTCCCTTTTGAAACGTCCCTCTGATTAATTTGAAATGGAGAATGCTACATACAAATTCCAAAAGTGAATTATCTTGTAAGCATTCCCTAGTAATGAAAATAGATTTGTAGCCAAATATATCGCTGGAATATTGGAATAATATATGATTTCAAATGGAGAATGCTGCATATAAATTCCAAAAGTGAATTATTGAGGTTGCTCCCATGGCTCGCACTTATTGAGGTCGACTTTAGCAATGGTCGGACTGGTGCAGTTGTTGTTGGGGACCTTGATGAGGTAGGTGTCGTTCGCTGGGTGGACTCGGAACTTCGACGGGAAGTAGGCGTTGCTATTGTCAAAGCGATGATCATGATAAGTCTCCATGATAAAAAAACCAAAAACAAGAAAATGTTGGTCATTTTGATTATGGTTTCAGTGATCATGGAGGAGCATAACAAGGAGGAGGAGGGGAGAAGATGGACAAGTGGCAAGAGGAGGGATTGGGATAAAACTGTGGTTTTTTTAAATTAAAATTTTTTGGGGCAATTAAATAGTGACATATTGCGAGAGAAAGGGGGAGAGGGGCCATATAGGATTATTTTAACTCCTTTAGCCAATCACTACTACCGGGACCAATGTAAGAAGGTACCCCTAAACTTGGGATTATTCCCAATTAATCTAAAGGTGGGTGTTAGGTGTGAATTTACATAGCATTTGAGCATGTTTTATAAGCTCATTATGAGCTTTTGATGCTAAATTCACACCTAAATTCATTTCCTTATGAATTTTGCAAAAATCATGTTGAAGAACAAGCATTTTGGAGTAAGAAACAAGCAAAGAAAAGGCAAAGTGCAACTGAAAGCATGCCACGACATTGAGCTATATGCCATGACATTGAACTATATGCCATGACGTTGAAACAAGCATTTTGGAGCATAAGTAATGACATGCCGCGACATCCAAAAGAATCCAGGGATGATCAAACAATGATATGTCGTGACATTAGATTACATGCCATGGCATTGAAGTACATAAGAATTGAGCAACAAGCAATGGTATGCCGCGACATCACTGTTTTGATGCCTCGACATCCATAGAATTTTTGGGGTATCCAAGCCCTACATAGCTGGAATGCTATGACATTAGATTACATGCCGCTATAACACAACCTAGATTTGGAAAATTAATTGTTTTCGGCCTATTTTCAAGGCCCATTTTCTAAGACACTATATAAACACCTATTTCTTTGTTTTTAGGGGGAGAACGAATTTAGTGGTTTCCTAGGGTGGAAACACCCTTGGAACCAAGTCGTTTTTTTAGAGGGGAAACTTAAAGAAGAAGAAGAAGAAGATTGTAGAAGAGGATTAGGCTTTCATCATCAGATTTGTTTTTTCTCTTTTTCAAGATTTTCTTCATTTCTATGGTTGTATCCATCCTCATTATGAACTAATTTTCTTTTCTAGGGTTTTAGATGTAATTTAGCTATGATTTATGTATTTGGGATCTGATTTACTCTCTATTTGATGTTTGGATTATAGTTCTATTAGAAATTCTAGTCTATTTTTCATGCTTATTGAAGAATGATCACCATTGATATGTTTTGTGATTCAATTCGAGATGTGAGAAGTGATAGTTGAATTAGACCATGATTAGAACATCACAATTCACCATAGACTAGAGATAGTCATGGGTTTTGTGTGGTAATTGAATTTTCTTGGGTTTATTGTGCTATTAGGACTTTAGGGTTGAGTAGATATGCAAAATATATAAGTTATAGGAGTAGATTGTGGGTTGTCGAAAGAGATTCACATATGCAATAGTGAGACTTACAATTAATAGGTGATTCGAATATTAATTGGGAATAAATTGGACCATAATTTATAAAATTAACTAAATGAAATCTAAACCCTAGATCTTTTCCATTCCTACCTTACCCAATTGCATGATAGTAAAAATTAGTTTAGTTGTTTTTCCCTTTTTACTTTCATCTTAATCTCTTGTTCAAATAAAGTTAGGATTATCCCATTTTCAGTACTTCGTAGCCTAATCCTTATGGGAATGATACTTTTACTTTTTACACTTTACTACGTGAGGCAACACGTGCACTTGCACACATAGACGTATTATTTTACATACACGTATTCATCCTTTATAGTGAGACTATTTAAAAAAGATAGATGAAATTTGGGATTATTCATGTTCCTATTTTTAGTAGGACATGTTTTATGATTGATTTACTAAGAGAAGTTTGTAATTATTTGTTGTTCATTTTTCCCATATGCGACTCTTTGGCTTGTAGGGTGCAACATGAGTTAGTTGAGGATGCTGAAAGAAATCGTTTCTATTGGTTAGCTATGTCGATTCTTCTTGCTGAAATGATTATAAAGGGGTTTTCTTTGTTTTTCTCACATAAAGTCAAATTGATTTATATCCTTTACATAAGAACAAAATAAGGTAAATTCTTGTCTTACTGCATCCTGTTTACCAGTTTCACATGCTGATGTAACAACCCTTATTTCATAATGTAATAATGATAGGAACATTTTGATAAAAGCAATGACAATTGTATTATTTTTGGAGAATAAATTGATTGTGTAATCCATAAGGTTGAGTGGACCTGAAATTTAATCCATATGCATGGCTCTCTTTGTCTTCAAGAAGGTATCAAAGTCATACAGATTAGATTACCATTTGATGTATATATATGTGTGTGTCAAACTTTAATTTACTTTAATCTTCACTTTGAAATGATTATAATTATTTACAATATTGTATTTATTTTTAATAAAATTACTATTTTAACAGAAATTTTTGACAAATATTGCATGACTTAAAATAGAATATTAAATAATATATCTGGAAGATTAAAAAATGAATTTTGATTTTTAGCAATTATTTTTCTTTTCATTTGAAAGAAAAAAGACAAAAATATTTTTGAAAATAAGGGAAAATAAAATAAAATTGAAAATTAACAAGGAAAGTGTGCAAAAGAATTTATCATTCAAAAATATAATGAATGTGTGCTTAATATGATGCCAGATATAAGTATTTCATAAGAAGTAATAATTTAATAGCAATATTCATTTCTATTTCATAGGTTTTAGTATAGAATAGCATAACAATAATTATAAATAATACATACAAAAAGTATGTTTGGATAAATAATTTAATTTATATTTTTTAATATTTAAAAATCTTTTATAAAAATAAAACAAGTAAACTTGAATCAACAAATGTAGACCCCCATTTCATCATGGAGTCTTGTCTTTGCTTTTTAGTGAATGTTCTACATTGGAAAAACATAAGAGGAGGAGGCCTTCCCCTCCCTATAAAACAGGGCTCCATCCCCTCCTTTGAGAACACAAGATAAGACCATGGACCTCCACTAAGAAAAAGTAGGAGGCCCTAAGTAGCTTTTACTTAAATATTTTAATATAATTGGAAGAAATTTTTTAGGATTAGGGCCTTTATAGTATAAAGGTCATACTTGATCCTTTAAATTAATTTTTAAAGAAGATTACAGACTTCCTCCATAAAGAGTGGGAGGTCTTCAGTAGTCTTAGTTAATTTGCTTGGGGAAGACCCCAAGTTGATTTTATTTGAAATTTTTTGTAATAATTTGGGAAGTGATTTTGGTTTTGAGAGGTGGTTCCGACTTGAGAGGCAACTTGACCCAGGGAATTGCCCTTTTACTAGGTAAGTTTTATTGACTTTCTTTTTAGTTATATATATTTTTTTAATTTTTAATTTTTATAGTTATTTTATTGTTTAATAAATTGCCTTGTATATCTATGTAATTTATTATTTTTTAATTAGTCATTTAATTTATAGTCTTTAAATATATTTTTGTTGTTTTTTGCCTTTTGAATGATTGTTGTTTTTTTATTAGATTAATTGTTGATGCTTTTATTTATATATTGTTATTGTTCAATAATTCAATTTGTTTGCCTTAATTTATTCAAAATTTCAAATTTCAAAAGTTTAAAATTCCAAATCATAAATTTCTAAAATTTAAATACCAAAATTTCTAAAATTCAAATGCTAAATTTCAAAATTCAAGTGCCTTAATTTTCAAATTCCCAATTTCAAAATTCCAAATCCCAAATTTCAAAATTCAAGTTCCCAATTTCAAAATGCAAGAGCCATAATTTCAAATTCTCAAGTTCCCAAATTTAAAAATCACACATTCCTAATTTTAAAATCCAATTTCAAAATTTCAAGTTTCCAATTTTAAAATTGCATTTTCTAATATCAAAATTCAATTGCTCTAATTTCAAAATTAAAAATTCTCCAATTTCCAATTTCAAAATTTCAAAATTTCAAATTCCCAATTTAACATTTCCAAATCTCAAGTTTCAAAATTCAAGTGTCGTAAATTTCAAATTTCCAAATTCCTGATTTAAAATTTCAAAATCCTAAAATTCAAAATTCAATGACCCTAATTTCAAAATTCAAGTTCCCAAATTTCCAACTTCAAATCTTCAAGTTTAAAATTTTAAAATTACAAAATCCTAATTTCAAAATTCAAGTGCTCTATTTTTAAAATTAAAGTCCCATTTCAATTTCAAAATTTAAAATTTTCAATTTTAAAATCACAAATTTCCAATTTCAAAATTCAAACACCCTAATTTCAAAATTCAAGTTCCCAATTTCCAATTTCGAATTTCCAAATTCTCAATTTCTAAAATTCAAGTTCCTAATTTCAAATCCCCAAAATCTCAATTCAAACTTCCCAAATTCCAAATTTTATTCAAAAATCCTCAATTTCCAAAATTTCATTTTCATCCTTCAAAATTTTAAAATTTTAATTTCAAATCAATTTTCAAATATTCTAATCACATGATTAACTCTACAATTCCAATTAAATGAAATTTTATGGAATCAATTTGTGTAACAGATAAATGAGTTTGGGTGGGACCCGACATCCGATGCATCATTTTATTAAATAATTTGGCATTTGATCTTTAACCTTATTTCTAACTAATTGTGAATATTTTGTATTTTATTATTACACTTACATTGTTTCCTAATTAATAGCACTTTTGATCTACCGCCAAGTAACACCTTTCTCGTTATATTTTCCATCTCGTTTCTACTATATGATCTCATTCTTTGGTACCAAAAAATTAACCAATCCAAAAGCCATATTTGGGTTTAACTTGGATTAGTAGAGACCCAAATCCTTTGGGGGGTTGAAGATGCTACTGGCTGCCACCTTACCTTCGATGTTAACAACTTGACCCCGACCTATACTCTGCTTTTTCTCAAATCCTGCTTTTCTATAAGGAGTCACATTTAGAGTTTTCTTCTTATTTTGTTTTTCCTTTAAAAAATAAAAAATAAGCATGATTCGAACCGCTTCAAACGCTTTTTCAAAAATAAAAACGTGTCTCACCTTTTGAGTGGGGAACACATAATATCAAAAAATGTAGGGTCCACAAAATGACATCTCCATTGGGGATCATTTTAGGGGTGAAGCTTGAATGCAGGTTGAGGCAAATATGACATGTGATTGGTCAATGAGTGGGTACCCATATCTTTTTGTGCCTTTTCATGCTTTGGTGTTTGATGACATATTGAGATATTTGTTTTGATGATTTATTTGAGGACCATGTTTGATACCAGCATATTAATCATTTCACTTGATTATTCTTAGAGCATGTTGACTTCCTTTTGTTGTATAATATTTCCTCTGCTTCATCACATGTATATTCTTATTGTTACATACTTCATTCACTTTGACATCTTTGATTCTATTGGTTGATCATTTTGTATATTATAGCATGTTTACTCATCTTTGTTGTATGATTACTCTACTCTTCTTGGCATGTTCTTTCTTGTTTATTACTCATCTCATTCATCCTGGTATGTTGATTCTTTTTGCTATATATTTCTCTTGATTACTTATTAGCATGTTATATACTTATTTTTGCTCGTCTTGTTTTTCTTATTTAGATTGTGTGTAGATTTGGATAATATACCTATGTTTTGCATGGCTGCCTCTCACCTGCTTGATTATGTGTTTTGTTGGAGACTTGTTGCTCCTTGCTTGCTCTTCGACTGAGCTAGTGACTAGGAGTAAGGTCTAGTGATTAGCTATATCCATGTTTGGGAGCATTCTAGAGGTGGTCGACATATGGATGATGATTGGAGTATGATCTTTGAAGACTTGTATAGCCCAGTGTTAGAGTTTAGGATACTTGTGTGACCGGTGTGCTTTTTTTGTGCTTAGATTTGCTAGGTTTTTCGGATGCACCCACACCCCACTGTGCACCTCAGATCATCTTTGAGTGAGTTAGAGCTGTCAGACTACGTCAGTTGTTATGAGAGCCTTTGCCACTAGGACCCATAAGTCGGATCATCCTCTTTTATAGAGCCTACCTCAATAGATCCTTTTATTAGGTGTCCTTATCCTACATGTGGGTGCATTTGAGAGCCTTTAGGGCCGCTTAAGTCACAGTTAGGTCTAGTGTTCTCCCTTTTGATCTCCTCTCTAGTGTTTAGAGATCGGTTCTAGTTTCGAGTATCAGTTGGATCCTCATTTGTCTTGTTGTGTCAAGTTTCCTTCATTTCACCTATTGAGTTTAGAGGACATTCATCATAGAGCTTTTGTTACTTGTGATTCTTGAGTTGGCACTCGCATCTTAGTATGTTATCAGTTACTACTTGATACCTTAGGATTTATTCATCAATCACTTATATTTTACACCTTTCACATATCATGAGCTTAGTACATTCTTTATTTGTTACTTGACTCAATTCTCAATATCATGCCCATTATTTTTCATATAAAAATGTGAATGACATGTTTTCATATTCATACATTTCTTTTTAGATATTCGCCTTGATTACCTTATCATTTTCTCTTTATAGGGATCTGATTGAAAATTGAATAAATGACTCACTATTATAGATAGAGAGTATCGGTCTCATGATAGTTGGTTATCCGTGTACAACTAGCTAATGTCGTCACTTTTTTTGTTCTTGAGATGCACATAAATTTGTAATACTACAAAAACCTAGCTAGGGGTAGCCAAAGTTACTGTAGCCATGGTGGTGTTTAGGGTCATCCACGGGAAGGGTATTCTTTCCAAACAATGGCTTTTCGGCTTAGTCAAGTAAAAGAAAAATTAAAGCAAGGATTAAAAATTTGATTTTTTATAAGAAGAGATCGTGAGATATGATTTTTATCAATAAAAGAAAGGGCTGGGGGCTTAGGGTTTTACCATGATATGCCTCGAGAGAATTAGAGAGATAAAAATACTCGATCGTCTAAAGAGGGAATTGCATTTCTCAATCAATCCTCTCAACTCAAGAATCGGTCCCAAAGAGATAGAAAATTCCTAACTCTCTCAAGTATGGTACGGCAAGCCAGTCTAATTTTACTCCAAACTCCAGTTCCTTGATTAGTCAAGAAGAGATATTTGTTCGACTACAACAGATGCAAGACAATCCGATGTGCTTTACTAACATATCAAGTCCCTATGTCAAGAAGATGAAGATTCCAAAGGACATGCACCTACGTCCACCCGACTCTCTCTAGGTTATCGACTCCATGTGCTTATAGAAATAACCTATTTTGGAGATCCTACCAAATAGAAATCATACCTTGCTTAAGCGCTTCCTCTCTAAAACCCCTCGTCATTAGTACTCGATTCACCTCCACCTTAAGGAAGAAGTATAATCCTCCATAAGATATGTCACAACATCCATGAGCAAGTAGAAATCGTGGCACAAAACATAAAATAGAAACTTTATCAAAGATTTCCTGTGTCAAAGATTTTAAAAGACTAAGTACAAACTAAGAAAACCCAAAGAATGAAAGATATGTTGTTTAATCTTGTTTCCCCTTATTTATACACGTTCTATATGTGGGGACCAAGTTAAAATGTTTCATAACTGATTATAGCAACTTTGGAGGAAAAAAATAGCAAGAAATTGAAGTTAGGTTGTATTCTGAACTTTCTATTTTTTGTCTCGCACTCGAATATCACACTCACAAGTTTGAGTGCGAGATGTTGCACTCGCTTTGGCCAGTGTAATAAAATCTTGCACTCACTCTGGCTAGTGCGATAAAATCTTGCACTCACTTAGGTGAGTGCAAGTTTTGTTGCTGTAGTGTTTTTTCAAGCTTTTTCTGATTTCTAGGGTTTTGAATTGATTCCAAACTTCTTCTTTATGTCTCCATGGCTTTTAATCATGAGTGAGTCATCCTTGGAAGCTTCAAATCCACTCCATTCCAAAGTATTGTTTTTAGGGTAAAAAATCTATATATTAATCCACAAATAAGTGGAAATATTAGTAACTTTGGTTGGGATTAGTCATCAATTACATAATCGATAATCGGGCATAATTACCACTCAAAATGGTAGGAAGATGCAGACATTAAGCCCCGTAAAATGCCACTTTGGAAGCATTTATCACACCCCTAACTAGCTTATTGCTAACCCTAGTGATGATAAACGATAAATAAGGAAAACTTATCAAAACAACTAACAACCTAAAAAAAACAAACATACTAAAAACAAACGAAAAGCAAAGTAAATGGATAGGATATGGAGTTAAGAAGGTGCAAAATTTATACAATAAGAATTGAGGGAGCTCTTGCAAGATTTGAGCTATGTTGGGATCCCAAAGTGTTTAGTTTCTCTAATGGACAAGGTTTCCTATGGCACAGTGATCAAGGTATGGCTGTTCCCAAGTCCGCACTCAACCTTTCCAAGTGGACCTTAATGTTTTTTTGACTAGCTCCCAAGCATAGGCATTAGACCAGATCTCCTATCTAACCAAACTTAACTTACCTTTTCAAAGCATATGGTGAACTAAGTAATCTAGGAACGCATTTTATTCAAAAGCAAAACTAAAGTAGGATGCAATGCTAGGGCATTCTAGAAAAGTTTCCATGTAGCGAGGATCCATTGCAACTCCCCACTAGTTGGTTAAAGGCACTAGTCATTAAGTTCCCCTTGAACTTTACCCCAAACAACTTAACCAAAGAACTAAAACACCTACTTGTGAAATCAATCTATCCTTTGTCCTTATCTAGTGAGCAGTGAAATCAATGATTCCCAACTAGTCAGCTTAGTGGTACAGGCTTCAAAGGCCCCTTCAATAATGCTGGGATTCCGATCGATAAACTCACTTTATTCTATATCTCTATTTGTTATTTTCTTTTGATTTTTTCTTCCTCTTCTCTTCTTTTTTTCTACTTCTCTTTCTTTCTTTCTTCCTGGGCTCAATGGCCTTCTTTCGGGCTGCGTCCCAACACTACATCGCCATATAGCCTTTACAAAGAGCAAGCGTGCTTTTAGAAGTGAGTGGCCTGATCATAAATATGTAAGGGATCTAGTGTGCCTGTGTGGTAAGTTCCAAGAGGAAATAGGCTAGTGAAAAACAAGGGGACTTTCATAACCACCCATAGCCACAGGATCCTTAAATCCAAGATCAACCAAGTACAATTGTATCCTAACTATGCCACTAATATTTTAAGCTTAACCTCAATACTCACAAGTAAAAAAGGGCACCAACAAGTTCCAAAACAAGAAATCATGCAAAAGAAAAGAAAATCATGCAGAATACATGCACAAAAAAAGGGGCTGATATCTCTCTCTCAATTAGTTTCAGTAAGGTGGAGAGCAAGGAAGCCCATGTTCACACCCCTTTACCCTAACCAAACTTAACATTGTCCTCAATGTTAAAAAAAATCATAAAAATTAGTTGAAGGCAAGAATTACCTCCAGTGAAGCTTTGGAACTAATGTAGAAGTGGTGGAGAAGGAAAAGGTAGGACAAAAGATTGAGAAATCAACTTACAATGCATTCAGACAGAATATCGCACTACTCGAGTGATGATTTTTGCCTCTTTTAAAATTCTCATCGTTGAGCTCGGTCCTTTTCCGAGCATGTTACATACGTGTGGTACCACCAATACCTATATTTTCAATGAAAATGCCTAGATGCTCGAAATTTAGTGCATACTAATGAGTTAGGAGAGTATGAAATATGGGAAGTAAAGGAAAACTCGAGAACCCAAGAAACATAATGAGTATAGATGATCTTTTATTGATAAGCATCCTATACATGCTTTCTCAATGAGGTTCAAGGTAAGTACAATCCAGATAGCCAAAAGAAAGTACATAGGAAAAATGATAACAAATTGAGGCCTAGTCCTATGCATATGTCTCCTATTCCTACTCAAAGCCATGTTTCCGATTTCCAGTTTCTGACAACCAAACAAATATAGGCCTCAACCCACACTATAGCCACACCTGGGCTTCTCGCTTAGATGCAGCAAGAGCTAAGGCTTGGGGGCAAACTAAGGAGACATTGAGCAGCCTCCAAACTCATTATGATATGTTAGGGGATTAAAAGCAAGGCCCAAGATGTTTTCGTTCAAAGTGGCCAATGGGCTTCAACCTATGATGATTTGGGCCAAATATGATCCAAAAAGGGCACATGCGTTCCTGTTAGTGGAGAGAAAATCGCCCAAGGGCTTTGTGGGTGGTGCGAGATCGTCCAGGAGATGGAGGATAGGGTTTTTACCGTGATGGGATGGGATTTAGGGAAGAAACTCAAATTGACCTCCCGTGCACGGATGGCCAGGATAGATCTAAATGCAGGGATTGTAGGAGAAAACACTTTCAAGGGGGAGGGAAATATCAAGGGGAGGGGCGGCTTGGTGGGGGCTTTGCTCCTATTCGAGGAGTTCCATCATGGGGAAGTTCTAAAAATGGGGCCTAAATATATAGAAAAATAGGTGACTGTTCGTATTCCCACATGTCTCGTACTCACTTTTCGAGTGCAACATTTTCTAGCACTCACTTTTTCGAGTGCAAGATTTCCCACTTTTTTTGCCCTAAGTTTGAATTTGTTGCTATTTTGAAATTTTAGCATGCTTAAGATCAAATTGGATAAATCCCAAAGAGGGTATACAATGGTACCAGGACTTAGAAAAACCTAATTGCCGACTAATCTTCTCGATTTCCCATAAATCAAGAATCCCCAATTATGGCCTTTTTTTGGATAATCTCGCACTCACTTTTGTGGGTGCGAGATTTTCTCGCATTAGAAATATGAGTGATAGATTTGACAGATTTCCTTTTTCTATTCCTTTTGGATCCTTTCTTTATAGGCCATCTTTATCTTTTTGGGTACTTGTCAGCATCCTCAGGTTCTCTAAAGGTGGGACTAGAAAGCCTCCTTCGTCATTGAAAGTTATTCTAGTGACCTTGCAAAACAAGAGAAAGAGAAAGGTGAATAAACCCTTTATTGAATTCAAAAGAACTAGCAATTGATATGACCTAAAACATATCTAAGCAAGTCTAACAAACTTCTAAAAATACTGAATTAAATAAGAAAAAGGAAAAAGGAAATTTTGTGTGACTTAAGTCAAGATTTAGCTCAAGCCCACCCTTTCCTTGTTATTAGATCAAGGATGGAGGGTTGTTAGATATTCCCCCAAGTGTTGTTGGTTGCTCAGAACTCCTCAAGCTTGCTGTCATATAGATTTATCCTGCCAGGGTCTCGCACCATGGTGTTAACTGGCAGCATCTCCCGAATCATCCTTTTATTCGCCAAGGCTTGGCTTTTTCATTGTGTTGAAGATGTTGAGCTCAAGGGTCATGTCTCCATAGGTGATGTGCATGCAGCCATTCCTAAAATTAATGAGAGCATTGGTAATAGCAAAGAATGGTCTACACAAAACAATTGGAACTTGGTTCGCCTTTGTAGTCAGTTCCCAGATCCAAGATAACAAAGTCAATCGGAAAGTAAAAATACCAAGACATTCCCAAATATCCTCTAGTGGATTTTACCGATCATCAGCCAATGAGAGAGTGATGTTGGTTAGTTTAAGCCTCCCCAACCCAAGCAACTTGCAGGAGTAGGGTAGAGATTCACACTAAAGACCCAAGTCTAGCAATGCTTTCTCAATGTGCGAACATCCTATCTCGAACAAATCAAGGCATCCCGACCCTATACTTCACTAATGTCTGCTTTTCAATGTAGATGGAACTCACTCGTCGTTGAGGAATGCTTTCTTGTCAATATTTAGTCGCCTTTATAAGGCACAGCCCGAGAAGCTTTCAGATAAGGTGGTACCTATTCGATCATGTCTAAAGAAAGGAGTATTCACCTGACCAGACAGATCTCAAAGATCTCAAGAGTGACTTGCCTTCTTTTACCTTTAAGCATCGAGAATGGAGGAGGAGTATGTGTCATGCTTCCTTTTGATGATATCCTCTTTTCTTGTGCTTCTTCCACTTCCTTAGAAGCTTTTTCCTTGCTATTAAGCTACGCCTCTTCATTATTTTCGACTTTCAAAGATTCTCGGCTGAGAGGTGAGAGAATACTTTACTAAGTTGCCATCTTTAGTATCATGATGGCCTCTATTTCTCCCATGTGTACCGATTTTCTTCATCGCAGCCACTTCATGCATGCCTTCGATTTTGTTAAGGTCGAGGATGGAAACTTTTCTCTTTCGAGATGAGTGTGTGAGTCGGCAAACTTTAGAGGGTGTTTTGTATGTTATCCATCTTGTTTGCCATGTCATGTTGAGACTTCTCTATACAGTCCATTTTTAGAGAAAGTTGCTTATCCATTCCCTATTGCTCACCTACAAAATCATCAACCTTACTTGTCAATTTCAGCAAGGCTTGTTCTAGTGCATTACTTGAAGAAGAGGCATGTTGTTGATTTTTCCCTTGACTGAAATTCTGATTTTGCTTCCATGATAGGTTTGAATGATTCCTCCAATTTTGATTGTAGGTGTTTCCATAGTTGTTGGAGTTCTTGAATTGAGGAGGGTTGTATTGATCAACAAAGTTTGTCATTCTCCTTGTTAAGGCTTCCAATGGAATGGCACATCGCTTCTATGGTGTGTCTATTGTGAGAAGCAAGTATAAATAAGTTAATGCTTGTTACAATTGCATTGCCTTTTAAGCCCATGCATGCCCTTGCTCTCAAGTTCTTCCAATTTCCTAGTAAGTTGAGCAACTTTGGCCTTAAGTGTCATATCTTCATCCACATGATACATACCCCATCTAGGAGAGGATTGAGGTCTAGCTCAACCCATCTCTTTCAATTGAGCTACTTCCCATCCCTTAAACATTTCAACCACCTTATTCAAATAAGCCATGGCCTCATCTCCATTCTTGGTGTAAAAGGAGCCATTGCACATGCTTTATCAAGCTTCGTGGTCTGTGCCAGCCTTCAGAGATAGTCCATCAGTGATCTGCCATATCCATGGTATGGACATGCATTGATGGCCCCATAATTCTCTTCCATGCCGCTAGAAGCTCATCCTCTCTACTTGAAAAGGTGTTGATTTGCCTTTAAGAATGAGGTCTTTAGACTGGGAATGTTTTTTTTTCAAAACTGATCTTGAAGCTCTCGATTACTATTGGGTTGGATACTTAAGGAAGGTATCCAAAGGCTTCACCTTATCCCCTCAGAAAGGAAGGGAAAAGAGGAAATGTATGGCTCTAAAGACGTGTTAGCTCGTGTAAGCATTGACACAATGCCTTGAAGTCATGAACATGTGCATACATATTCTCACTCTCCCATCCCATGGAAGGTAGGGAGTTGAGCTGAAGTGTTGGCTCTTGTGAGGTAGAAATCCTCCATCATGATGTAAGACAGGGGATCCTCCAGAGGTGGATTCTTGTTCTCCCAAAGCGAGCGGTATCTCCCTGGTCATCGTCATTTGAGGAGCATTTTTGAAAGGGGCGTATTTTTGGGTTCTAGTTTGCTCCACTTTGCCTCTAAATTGCTCAACCTCTTGATTGTCATCTTGCTGGGTTTGATTGTTCCTGCTTTGTTGTGGGGGTTCCATTCTTACTAGTTAGCGTCCTTGTCTGGCCTAACAGAGCATGCAACACCTGATCTTACAAAAGAAGAAAATTAAAACAAAAAGAAACTAGGAAAACTATTACAGGTTAGTCCCTAAAAATAATAAAAAAATTAGAATAAATGAAAAACAGAAAATAAAAATGAAAATAATGAAAAAATAAAAAAAGAAACAAGAACTAATAAGACACTGATGGTTACGCATCTTCCCCGACAATGGCTCCATGTGGTCGTCCGTGTATTACTAGCTAATGTGATCACTTTTGTTGTTCTCAAGATGCATAAAAATTTATAATCATAAAGAAACCTACTAGGGGTAGCTAAAGCTATCAGAAAGCCATAGTGTTGTTTAGGATCATCCATAGGAAGAATATTCTTTCCAAACAATGGCTTTTTGGTTGAGTTCAAGTAAAAGAAAAATTAAAGCAAGAATTAAAATTCTGATTTTTATAAGAAGAGATAGTGAGATCTAATTTTTATCTATAAAAGAAAGGCCTTGGGGCTTGAGGTTTCACTAAGACACGCCTTTGGATAATTAGAGAGATAAAAATACCTAATTATCCGAAGAGGAGAATTGACGTCAGTCAATCCTCTCAACCCCGCCTATGTGGTCCTAAAGAGATAGGAAAAATTCCTAACCTCCCCTGGGCATGGTACGGTCATTGGCCTACTTACTCCAACCCTAGTTCTTCTTTTGATTAGTCAAGAAGAGATATGTTTGACTACAACTGATGCAAGATAATCGATGTGCTTTACTTGTCGGAATCTAGCGATAAGAAAACAGAACTAAATAAAAAATTTAACGCTGAACTCAGACAGTGATCCAAGCAAAGCTTTGATGAAACTAAACAATGAATCAAGGAAACGATCTACCTCTTGTAGATCTAATCTTTTTGACTAGTGAAGATTTTCGATCACACACTGAACATAAACAACCTTGGAAACGATCCAAGAAGAATGAGCCAAGACGATGCAAGGTAAACACTTCAAAGGTATCCACAAGAACGGCTAATGGATGGGATGGGTGTGCTAGCACCTTATGATAGGTCTTGTCCCACAAAACCAAAGACACCTTAGTGTCTTCCAAAACTCTAAAAAGAATTCTCTCTAAAAAACGGCCACTTCAAAAGAACCACACCCTTTTAGATGATAAACCCCATATTTATATCAAGCCTCCCAAACCCTTTTATTAAAACGAATTTAAATCAAATTCCATTAACTATTAATGGCTCGTCACTCGGGCTTAGGCTTAACATGCTTAAAGAGAGCCTTCTAACATCCCATTATAGCTCATTCTTACGTGGTGACTTACAGTTCACTCAATGTCAGAGCGGGCCCAAATCATATTCTAATCCCACAAGTTATAATCGGGTCTCTAGCAAGACATTATAACTACCAACCAAGTGAATTCGATGACTAAAACCTTACTATAGTATGATATTAGTCCTTTGTCACACGATGTCTCGATTAAGCACAAAGCACGGATGGAGTCATCTTTATACAACTTGATCATTTCTGATTCTCAAGTAGATCGACCAAACAAAATGATATTGATAACTCCTATCAATCTCATTCGAGCACCGACTCATGCATTTCTTAGTCTCACTTATCAAGAGGCCAATAGACATATCACCCAATTAAGAGCGGACAAATTCCTTCATTATCACTCACATCTCTCCACATGATTTATCGCATGCCCAACCATACCAGATACCATCCCGTTAAAGACGCGCTATCAGCTACGCTAAGACACGAAGTTCCCTCATGTAGGAATCCATGGTGAATTCAGTCAAAGGATCCAAATACCACTACCGTAATGAGAATTACTCGATGACATAATCCATGTAGTATTTATACGGCCGTCTCCAATAACATGAACTTAACATGTATTTATGTTTTCGGTAACATCTATGTTCATGACCAACAAAACGTGGTCTTTTCTCAGAAAACATAATAGTCTTACTTCATTATTATTCCCACAATAATGATCGAGACTATTTAGAATAGTGTTCTTATGCCTTAAGGTTTTACTATCAAGTCACATACTTGATGACATAAAGCAGAGCCAACTATTTAAGGATCTGATTTTATCAAGTTAAACCACAATTTAAATAACAAGATAAAATGATAAATACTTATGTATATAAACATATAATGACACGTATAAAAGCATCGTGGCTAGAACATATCACTACCAATCTCCTGGCCGCTTAAGCCCAATCGTGCATAAATCAAATGCCTATCGACCTAGTATGACTATCATGCTTGATCAGGTGAAGAGGTTTAGCCAAAGATAAACAATATCATTAATAAGATGAATCCTACATATCTTAACATCCTATTCAACGACCTCACGATCGAGGTGGAAACTCGAGTACGTGCTCTTCGATCACGATGTGATACGGTTCCTTAGCTCGAGTAATAAATTTCCATTATCACATTAATAGATGTCCACCGGTTTGTAATGCTAGAACAACACCCGCTTTAAAAATGAAAATTTGATCCAAATCGCTCTCAGAGCCGCATCCGAGGCAAAATGGCGTACTCGCCGTAGTAGAATTCCGCCACTTGTCTTGCTTCGAACTTCCTACCACAAAGACTTCCATTCAAACAAAAACACAAACCAGATTAAGTGACCCAAAGTCATCTAAGTCGATTGAAACCATCGTTTCTGTGATAACCACTATAACTAGCTCGCCTTCTTGTCCACCATGATAAAAATATCCCTCGTTATTCTCACTTAAGGATATGCTTCACCGCTATCTAGTGACATTCACCGATCCGCTAGAATCTACTTGGCATGCTTAAGGCATGTGGAGACATTAGGGCTAGGTGCAAAGATGGCATACATGATAGAACCACAAATTAAGCATATGGATTTTATCCATGCTCTCTCTCGTCCTTCATGGTCGATATCGAGATTCTACCAGCTTAATGTCACGAGACATCGGGCAAGAAACCTCTCTTGGAATCTTGCATGCTAAACCTCTTTTAGCACTTGGTTCAGTGTACCTAATTTCACCAGTCGAGTAACCAAGTGAGATCTATCTCTAGCAACATTTATGCCTAGATGTAGGCGTCGCTCTAAGTTTTCAGCTGAAAAACATTTCCCCAACCAAGACTCGACACTTAGCGTGTGGATGTCATTTCCACGAGTAAGATGTCAGCCCACATACAACACTAAGAAGACAATTGCACCCTCCACTAACCTTCAGACACACAAGGCTCATCTTCATTTTTCATAAAGCCAAACTTTAACAACCTCATCAAATGAAGATTCCAGCCTTCAAAGGGTTTTCCGCGAATCCACTTCTGTATACACAAGGCTCATTTACTTTTCATAAAGCCAAACTCTTTTAACAACCTCATCAAATGAAGATTCCAAATTTTCGTGAAGCTTCGCTTAACTACAAATGGATTCGCTTACACCCTCTGTCAGATACTTAGGATCGACAAACCTCAGTCAGGTCATACACATCCTCGAGTAAGTTTCCATTAAGAAACGTTGTTTCTTACATCCATTCGCTAAATCTCGTGAATCATAAGACAGAACTATAGTGATAACGACAGTGAAAAGGTCTCATCATAGTCAATACCATGAGTTTGTTTGAAACCTTGAGAACAAGCTGAGACTAAGGTCATATCATATTCGATCTTAGCGAACCCATTTACAACTAATGAACTTAGCACCCTCGTGGATCAACCAAATTCCAAACTTGGTTATCGTGACATTGATCGTGATCTCGCACTTTATGGCTTGAAGCCATTTCTTAGAACTGGCTCATCATTGTCTCATGATAGGTCGTAGCTCATCTGATCCCCAAGCCTATGGTTTTCTCGTCAGCTTATAAGAAATCCATATCTCTCGGCCCATGACGAATCCTACTAGACCTTCGTGGGTTATCAGGTAAGATGTCGACCAACAACCGGTTGTGAGTCTTGTAGAATTTCCATGGAAGGCCTTGGCACTCAGGGTTCTCGAACTTCTTTTAAGAGATGTCTTAGAATTTCATCGACTCTTTTGGAAATGAACTCTCTTCCTAAAAAGACTCCATTACGAGCAACAAACACTTTATTCTCGCATGGATGTGTTAGTACCCTTTTTGTTTCCTTCTGGATACCCACAAATAAGCACTTATCGATT